>JAPJBO010000236.1:0-268932 GCA_030068145.1 Diplonema papillatum | reverse complement strand
GTGCAAAAGACGGGTACCCGTCCATCTACATGGACTATTGCTCTAGGCCGAAATCCCCTTATAAATCCCTGCGCACCACGCGTCAAAAAAAAAAAAAAAAAAAAAAAAAAAACGCTGAAAAATAATACGCGCGACATTTGTTTGTCACGGAAGGTCAATCTCCTCCGCAATGTGCTGTCAGCGTTTCTCTTTCGAGTTTAAACTTCTTTGTTACTTTCCGGATAAACCGTCTTACCAAAATGAGGTTAACACCCTCTGCCAGCATTCCAACCAAGCGGTCGTTACCGAGTTCCAAAGAGTAAATCAAAGAAAAAAGAAGAAAATAAACGTCATGTCCTTCAAACCCTCAAAATACTCTACAAGCTAGGTGGATTTGGTATACCCGGCTAGCACGGTGGTGGGCTCCTCCATGTACCTTCCGGTCGCAAGTGCAGCTTACCAAAGCAGGAGAGTACCGCTAGTGTTGCGCAAACAAAAGTGTCGCCGCCGAGTCCTGCGAGAATCGGACCCCGCAAAAAGAAGTATCAGAAGAAGCAGCGCTTATAAAAGTATAAATAGACCAAGCAAACTTCAACGGAAACGGTAGAGACGTTGGGGGGGACGACCGACGTTCAGCTGCTTCCCGCTCGACGACCAGCTGCTGTGCGGGCGAGGACGCTTTGCAGCGAGAAGGGGCCGCAATATGTGAAGCCGCTCGACGCAAACGCTTCGTTCCGCGCGTGCTCGGCGGAGCCCACCCTCGGAAGCCGGGGGCTGCAGCAGGGGGTTTAAAAAGCAGGCGTCGCACGAGCCAGTCGGCACAACATCGGTGGTCGACCCGTATGCGTATGGTGTACGCGGAAGCGCTTTCATCCCGATGAAGAGATTACTTGCAAGGCACCCATTACCACCGTTCAAAGCGCGCAGGCCTTGATGCGAGGGGTTTGTCCCAGCCTTCTGAATACCAGCAGTACACCCTCTTTCATGATATCCTCCTTCAGCAACTTTTTCTGAGACCCCGCCGTGTACGTGACCCACTTGTTGTAGGGTTCACATGAGATTGTGCCGATCCATACCTATTCCCTGATGGCGGATTCTTCACCTAGTTGCCCTCTTATCCGTGGTCTGTCCTAGGTGCGGCTATCGGATGCTGGGAACTACGGGAGCAGAATGACACTGCAGGGATGCAGTACCCGCGTGTCTCAGGTAAGAAATGGGGAAAGAAGACCCTGTTTAGTTTGACTCTAGCCCGACTCTGTGCAGTTGCACAGAGAGCGTGGGAGGCCGCAACAATGCACCATCACCACTCTACTGCCCCGATTACTAATAAGTACAACGAAACAGTCGAAATCTGCACACCCCTTTTACAATACACGTACTATAAAAGAGCCCATTCGACATAGGTCGCCTGCAGACTTTAGACCCCCGGATTCTCAAGCGAGCATTCGCGAAGGTATCCAGCGAGAAATGCCGTTGCTTCACAAAGAAGGTGCAGGGGAATGACCCCACTTTCGTCTTGCTTGCTTGATACACGATCTTCATCGGTATGGAAGCATGGCAGCACGGTTCTTTGGGTTCGCTTCGTGTTTAAAGTGGAGGGATGTCGCCTAAGCAACGCTGTTCCACGAGGACCCCGCATAAGTGGACTCCTAAGTGTGATACGCCTTTCAACCGGGCGTAGAGACGTCAGAGCTCGACGTAAACACACAAAATGCTGCAATCACAGCACCAAGGCCACCGTCGTCCCCGATGGGAAAAGTAGGTCCCCCCCCAGGCTTCGTCAGCCCGAGATCACTGCACCTCAACACGCTGGCCATGATCTCAGCACGTCGTTTACAGGCACGGTACAAGCCTCCACTCCTGGACACAGGGAGTTTTCCCAAGTATTGACTGCGTTGTCGACCTGGTAGCTCTTTGTTGTCCGACCCATTTTCTGTTGCGAGCACCCTGCTCCTACTATGGTGGTACAAACGTGGCACAAAACGTAGCCTGGCCAGAAAAAACGGTAAAAATCGTCGTAAATGGCGGAAAAACAACACTCCTGACCATTTTTCCCCGGAGGAATCGTGGATTTTGAGTCGAACTTTTTCTCGGAATCCATGCTTTCTTGCCTTTGCGAAAGTTGAAAAAAAATTTGGACGCGGGTTTAGGTGGCATCACCCCCTCCTACACCCCTCCCGTTTACGAATGTTCTCGTGGTTTTGTTACTCCCGCTCTGGACAGAAGAGAAAGGTCCGGCGTCCCCACGCCGAACGCTCACCCCCTCCCATGTGAACAAATAAAGAAGACACGTCAGTGCTGCCTAGCGAGTCGCAGTCACAATCAGGGCGAGTTCCCTGAGTTTTTTAACTGATTGCTCAGACACGGTTGTAGGGGGCCTTCTCCCCGTGACGGATTCGCCTGTGCTCTAGTAGCACGGGTGGTCCTGGCTGTGACGAGCTACGAACAGCCGCCTGACAAACCAGACTCACACCGCTGTCCTGTCTGCAGACACTCAGGTTCAGCGCTGATGATGGTCCGCCTTATGTGTCCGTGGCTTCAAGGACCGAAACACGGCGCAGACGGGACCAGTGCGGTGTTGAGCACATACCCATTCCATGCACGTTCTTGCAAACTCCCCGCCTGTGAACGCAACGTGTTGTTCCTGCCGCTTCGAGCCATGTCCTTTTTTCACTAATAACGATTCGTTCTGTTCTGTCCCGCTTTCAACCGATCCTAGGCCGAGGAAGCCCGAACTTTGTGCCCACCCTACTTGCGCCGCGAGATATATGTGTATTTGCCCTGTCTGGGCATCTTTACACCGCCGGTGCTGCATGCGCCGCCCGACTCGTTGGCGCGGCGGGAGTCTCAAGAGAATCGTCTCTCCTTCCCCCCCCCCTAGTCTGCGTTCAAGAGCGAAACCCGAGACGGAGAACGAGGTGCACACAACACCGCGCGGTGAAAAAATGCAGGAGCTAGTCCTCAAGGTTTCACATCCCCACTTTGAGAGCCGTACACTCCCCTTTTTACATTTTGCTATTTTCGCGTCCTTTTCCTAGACAGCACCTTCCGCGAAGAAGGCTTGATGCTAGCATCAAGCATGCATGAGAGGCAGTGCTCTGCCGAAACCGAATCTCCGGAAAAATCCCGGACGGGTGACGAAGGAGGGAGGGCGGAGGCTCTTTTAGTGCATTTTTTGCAACTGCAACATTTCTGACCAATCAAGAGTGTCGGCTTGCCTGCGCCCTTTGGTCGTACACGACTTTGGGGCCCGGTGCGAGTTGTTTAACACTCATTGTCGGATGCTGGCTTTCATGGCCATTGCCCTAGTCCAGCCTCAGAAGCTGGTGTCACACCCGCTTTTCGGCGTGGATTTCCACGCGTTCTGGTTGTGGCACACCCGCTTTTCGGGCGTGACTTGGGCACACCCTCTTAGACTCCAGCTTCTGAGGCTGGACCTCACCGTGCTGTCAAGACCGACAGCCTTGGAAATCTTGAAAGAGCAACATCCACGAATTGTGTCAGCTCCTCGGAAAATGTTGCGTTGGCAGAAACGGTGAAGATGATAATTGTCACGGGGTTGGTGAAATGAAAGCGAGAGTGGGGTACGCCTTGATTATTAGATTCACGGTTAAACGAAGCTAGCGCACAACGTTTGCCTGATCTCGCACCTGCTTTCTAAACTCAAATAGATGCTCTATTCAAACTCTCCCCCGGCTACATGTGCGAGCTATAAAGCCGCCACAAATTAGACTAGCGCTGATGAGAGTCCGCCTTAGTCCGTGGCTTCAAAGACCGAAACATGGCGGGAGAACACGACATGCTGTTGATCAATCCAACGAGACGAAGAACGAGGTGCGCAACACGATGAAAAAAACTATGAAGAAAAGAGAGAGAGCCCTATCCCCTCAGGAGTTCGTTCCCATTTCCGGAGCCCTAGACCCCGCCTTTTTCCCTCCTTTTCCGCTTCACTCCTGTGTATCATCTTCCTTCGAGTACCACTCGGTTCCTTCGGGTACCAACCACGCATTGCACCACGTAGTACTGAAGCATACGGGGCACGAAGCAGGAAGCCTGGACCAATCAAGGCTACAGTTCCGAACAGCGCGTGATCACCGCGAGCAGCCGGCAGGACCTTCAGCGTAACGTAATATAGCTGAAAACCTGGGCTATACTCCGCATCAGTTCCTCATCATCAATTCCACCCACGTAGTCCTGAGGGTGCGTCTTTAGTTGGTTAAAAATCGGTCCTGGTTGGTGGTGTCCGCTCCCCTAGCCAGGCGGCGCCCTTTCGAGCCGAAGAATTCATAGTTTTCACGGGAGACATCGGCGAAAGGAAAACCGGAAGGAACCACCTTTTACTCCCGAGCGAACTGGTGTTTTAAGGAACACGAGAAAGGAGGAAGACGAAGGAAGAGAGAAAAAAAAAAAAAAAAAAAAAAAAAAAGCACTCTTGTGTGTGTGCTCCTCACGATTGCGAGAGTCCGTGAACCCCGTCGTCCCATTCGGGAGAAAAATGAACGCATATTACTGACCGATACGAGCTGCATGGCAACCCCTGCTCAACATGCATGCGCGTGGGGGGCCCAAGGCTAAATTCAAAGCGAATTTCTTCTTGGTGTCGGTCGCAACACTTACAAACATGGCTAGCCGTAGTTAAAGTATACGCATACCTACTACCCTCGTACCACCCGCCTCACAGCCTCAATGGTCAACCGGAGACCCTAAAACACCGAACCTCTAAACCACAATAAACGCTAAAAATTGAAGCGTGGAAGCGTCCTTTTTTCTCTATCTGTCACGAGCTGCGAGTCCAGTGTTGTCGTGGCAGGGCACCCCCCGGACACAACAAAAAGAAGAAGAGACCCCACTCACCCACCCAGGTGGGCGTACAACGAGAAACGCCGGCGGGAAAGCGCGCGGCGCAGGCGCCGCCCGCCGTAGCGAAGCAGAAGACGGCGACGACCGGACGGGCAGCCAAGAGGCCGCCACCAACGCCAGGGACCGGCGAACGACCAGCGTTGAAAAAGAGGGTGCTCGGCACCCCGAAGGAGAGCCCGATCGCCGGCCGCAAGCGGAAGAAGGCGAAGGCGACCACACCCGAGTCAGGGGTGCAACGAAGAAAGAGGAAGGCCCTTAAAGCAAACAGCTACCAGCAACGTTAGACGTCCCCAAGCACTCCAGTGCCCTCGAGAGTGAAAAACGTGCAAGCCTGTCCGCACCTGTGCCCCTCCACGCAATCTCCAGAACCGCAAGAAAGCCCAGCGCCCCTGGCGCCACAAGTACTCGACCTTGACGACGCAATGACAGGTGACGACGTCATAAAAGTAACCTTAAGCGGCGACACAGTGCATGTTAATCCGTGTGGTTCATGTACTTACAAAAGAACTCAATGCTAAACACGTGCCCGCCCTCGTACTCGCCGACTCAGTCTCTGGAATCGCAAGAAAGCCAAACCCCGCTAGCTCCACAAATGCTCGACCTTGACGACGCAATGGCAGGTGACGACGTCATCCGATAACCTGACTTTCAAGGCAGTGCATGCTAATCCATGTGGTTCATGTACTTAAAAGAACTCAATGCTAAACAAAGGCGCCGAAGCTTTACCAGCTTCGGCTGACACCATTTTCGCACTTAACCATGGTTAAGAAGACGACTGAAAGCACAGACACAAAGATAGCTCAAAGCATTTGCAAAATAACACGAAAAAGCCTCCAGGCAAAACCCCGTTTTCACACTTCTTCTTTTTGCCTTAAGAAGCATAGATGGCCGTTATATAACGTTATATAACGTTATATAACGTTATATAACGTTATATAACGTTATATAACGTTATCAACCGGCCATCTATGAAGAAGTATGCCCCGTGCCCCACCCGTCCGAGGGGACAAGAAAGAAAGTACGCAGCCGAACGAAATAACGTTGAAAGTTTTCGCACAACGCAACGCAGTCGCAACCAATAAAGGAAACATTCTTCCGGCCCCACTTCCTTTTGACACCCCGAACAATTCCAATAATAGTTTTCCCCTTCCCCTCCGCCCCCATTGAACTGAATTGCTCAGATACGGATGTAGGGGCCTCCTCCCGTGACGGATTTGCCTGTGATCTAGTACGGGTGGTCCTGGCTGCGGCGAGCTACGAACAGCCGCCTGGCAAACTAAACTCACACCCCTCTGCGCTGATGATGGTCCGCCTTATGTGTGCGGCTTAAAGGACCGAAAAAACGGCGCAGAAGGGAGTGGTGTTGCGCACATATCCATTCCAAGCGCGTTCTTGCAATCCCCCCGTCACCACCACCCCCTTTTTTTTTTACATCAGCGCCAGCTTGAAAGGAAATGCATCGACGATGCTGCCCGACAAAGAACAGAAGGGATCCTAAGTGCTGTAACTACCGAACCACGTGTTGAACGGACGTGAGGTCATGCGGGTCTACCCCCTACACGACAAATCACACAAACACAGCAGGCCAAAGTCCTGAGTGAGAAAACAACACTCGGTGGTGTAAGCGAAGAACGAATCAGATTGTGTTTGTATTGTTTTTGCCCCTTACCTCTATATTCTCCCTTCCATTCGGAGTCGAAGCAGCCACGTCGAGTATTTTGATTTGTTTGTTTTGTCGGACGTGTCATGAAGGGCCTTCACGAGGCGACACTGCTGACCGCACCTTAGTTGAGTTGCGGTCGCCGATCCCCCAACCGCCAGCATCGTGTACTTGACGCGATGCGGAACGAAGTGCTGCTTAGCAGCCAATGGCCTGTGATGGCTGAGTGCACACCTAAGCACGGCTGCATCCTCGTGTTGTAGCCGTGTAGTGCGTAAGGCTTCGTGGGGGCCTGGTCAACCACCTCATCCCTATAATATTATGCACAAACTTTTCGCGACCGTGATCGGGCAGTCGGAGTTGCCGGGGGCGGGTCTCCGTGAAGAAGAGAAAAGTAAAGCACTACTACTACTACTACTACTACTACTACTACTACTACTACTACTACTACTACTACTACTACTACTACTACTACTACTACTACTACTACTACTACTACTACTACTACTACTACTACTACTACTACTACTACTACTACTACTACTACTACTACTACTACTACTACTACTACTACTACTACTACTACTACTACTACTACTACTACTACTACTACTTTAGTACACGGTAGGAACTGGAGCAAAGCGCATGGCAGGATGAGCACACCACCCGAGCCTACAACAGGAGACTTCGGGTGGGCTGAGGTGGGTCTTCTGAGACTGAATTCTTCTTCCATGGGGCATTCGTGTGCCCCGGAGATAATGCACACTCTTGCCGCCGTTTCGGCCGGGCATCCGGACTACGTGATGCCCGAGTTTGCGGAGCGCTCTGTGGTTGTCGATGTGTGGGTCGACAACATCAGATACGCCGGAACAAAGAAGTCCGTCGTCGAAGCCACTCGACGTTTGGATCGGACCGCCTCCGACTGCGGCCTAACTTGGAAAGAGACGGATTCGCAAACTGCCTCACGGCAGTACGAGTTCATCGGAGTCCGGTGGGATCATGTGTCACACCAGGTGGCGCTGTGCCGCAAGCTCAAGCGGAAGCTGTTGGAAACGCGCTACGTGCTGGGTGCTGCGACCGTTCCGGCGCATGAGTTGGAAACCTTGGGAGGGCGCCTGCTGCACGCATCGGCCATCGCGGGGATTTTCCCCGGGTCCTTCTGGTTTTCGCTGAAGTTTCTCCGACGTGTCACCAACGCGTTGAATCGAGGAGCCAAGCTGCCGTCCGATTACGTGTCGATTTCCCCGTGCGTGCGGGCGTCTCTGCAAACCTGGATTGATTCGGTTTTGAAACCTCGCAGTCTTCCAACCGGAGCGGCGAGGCCGTCTATAACGGCCTTTGTAGATGCCAGTAAAAAAGGTTGGGGGGGCGTCCTCGTCGACTCTCGCACATCAGAGGTGACTATCCTTGGTGCGGCGTGGTCCCGCGAGGAGTCCCTCTTTCATATAAACGAGCTCGAGGCGCTGGCTTTCGAGCGTGTTCTTTTGTGCTTGCCCGATACTGTGTCTGGGGGTCGGGTTGACGTTGTCGTCGACAACACAACCGTCAAAGGAGTCGCGCGGAAAGGTGCGTGTCTGCGGAGTTCCGTGTTGAACAACGCGGTGGTTGCAGGTTTGAAGCGGGTGCAGTCCTTGAACTGCGCTATATCGGTTCGATGGGTGAGGAGTGCAGGAAATCCCGCTGATCTCCCATCCCGGGTTCCCTTGACGGCCTTCACTCCTCAGTCCGTGGCGGCGGTGACACAAGCGGTGAGGACGTTTTTCACTGGCGGAGTGGTGGATGGATTGTGATCTCGCCTGGTTGGCCCATTGACATGGTCAACAGGCACACTCTATCCCATTCGCTAGTTGCAAGTTATCAAGGTTCTGTCTGACTTCTCTTTCCTCCCCTTTCCGATGATGAATACTCCGGATGGCGTAGGTAGCCAAGCCCACCCTGAGTACAATGACCGAAGACCTAAGCCGAGACCGAGTGCGATGAGGCCAGAAGCTAGCTGCCAATTCCTTTAGTACACGGTAGGAACTGGAGCAAAGCGCATGGCAGGATGAGCACACCACCCGAGCCTACAACAGGAGACTTCGGGTGGGCTGAGGTGGGTCTTCTGAGACTGAATTCTTCTTCTTCCCGCCCTCCCTTGCCCCCATTGTGATCTCGCCTGGTTGGCCCATTGACATGGTCAACAGGCACACTCTATCCCATTCGCTAGTTGCAAGTTATCAAGGTTCTGTCTGACTTCTCTTTCCTCCCCTTTCCGATGATGAATACTCCGGATGGCGTAGGTAGCCAAGCCCACCCTGAGTACAATGACCGAAGACCTAAGCCGAGACCGAGTGCGATGAGGCCAGAAGCTAGCTGCCAATTCCTACTACTACTACTACTACTACTACTACTACTACTACTACTACTACTACTACTACTACTACTACTACTACTACTACTACTACTACTACTACTACTACTACTACTACTACTACTACTACTACTACTACTACTACTACTACTACTACTACTACTACTACTACTACTACTACTACTACTACTACTACTACTACCTACTACTACTACTACTACTACTACTACTACTACTACTACTACTACTACTACTACTACTACTACTACTACTACTACTACTACTACTACTACTACTACTACTACTACTACTACTACTACTACTACTACTACTACTACTACTACTACTACTACTACTACTACTACTACTACTACTACTACTACTACTACTACTACTACTACTACTACTACTACTACTACTACTACTACTACTACTACTACTACTACTACTACTACTACTACTACTACTACTAAGGAAGTGCGCCGAATCATCTGGGGATTTCTCGAGCTCGTCGTCAAACTGCACATCGGACGTGAAGCGCGCACCGGAGACAAACAGTACGCGAGGCAAGAAGAAGCATGGCACGACGCGTGCAAAGAGGTAGTCTGTGGTGGCTTGTGCAGTCTATCGTCACAGATTGTTGCTGCGTATCAGGTTCAGACTACTACTACTACTACTACTGTTTTGTCGGAGAGCCACGCGTTGTTGCTCCGACTGCACCTTGTGCCGCCGTGTGCTGGCCATAGATGCACACGGGAACCCCATCCTGAAGTGCAAATACAGCCGACGCGTCGCTGTTGTTGTGTACGCTCGGACACGCGGCCGCCTTGAGCCACCTGTTTGTTTGCGAAGATCGCTCCGTTCTTCTTCCAGATGTGCTCCCGAACTAGAACGACGCGTATTTCCAACCACTTTTGTTCGGAAAAACGCCAAATGGAATGGCGACATCGTGCAAAGATTTACGGCAACTGCTGTTCCAGCTAGGCTTCGGTAATACACCGCCCGAGTTTTGCCGCTGAAGCGTTGCGGGGCTTGGTGCTTCACCGCCCTAGCGTTTTTACAAAAGTACTACTTGGTGTCGGTCACAAACAGTCCCGGACATGGCTAGCCATAACCCATAACGAAAGCGTGCACCAAATATACAACCCGTAACCATAAAGCCCTTTCTTGCTCTAAGAGAACCCATTCATGAACGGTCACACGGAGACCCCAAACCCCCGGAATTTCAAGCGAACTTTAACTCTAAAAGTGCCAGCTTGGCAAGAAATGCTCGACGAAGCTGCCAGACAAAGAACCGAAGAGGTCCCAAGTGCTGTAACTACCGAACACGTGTTGAACGGACGTGAAGTCATGCGGGTCTACCTTGTACACGACGAGACACAAACCCAGGGACAAAAGTCCTGAGTAAAAAGGGAGACTTCAAGAAACCGAATGCTTACTACAAGAAACAGTCAGGGATTATCCTGTACCTACCCCCCCCCGTGAACATGTCACCCCCTTTTGTGCAAAAAACCGCTGGGGGGTGACATACTCAAGGGGGGTGACATACTTAAGGGTTTGCAGAGGTCATCTGAGCCTCGACTGGGGGGAAACGTCCTTAGCTGTCCTGGACACGACCGACCAGAGACAGAACGCTGGGCCCATGGCAAGGTACCAGATGCTGAAAGACCCGCCCCTCTGCCCTGTTCACTCGCCGTTGGTAGGAGCATCGCTGTTGCTTTATTTTCCTGCGCTGAGTGATATGCTTAAGTTTGGCGCGTAGATCTTCAACAGCTGAGGTCGGTGAGAGTTTCAGACTTCCAACCCCAGTTGCTCACGACCCCCTGCCGGCAGGGAGACCCTGCCGACGCGCTGGACCCCAACGCAACAAGCAGCAACAAGCTCGAACGACTGGATTTCCTTGAAATTTCTCAGTCATACACTTGCGGTAGTGTTCCTGTTTCGACGTCTTGCTGAAGAATAGTCGTGAGGTCGTTGCAAGCGTCATTCGCAGACCGACGCAATGTGCGGAAGCCCCCCCCGTGAACATGTCACCCCCCAAAACCCCCTTGAGTATGTCACCCCCCAAGGCCTGAGAGGGGGGGGTGACATACTCAAGGTTTTGCCCTGTTGTCCCAGTAGGGGGGAGTGGCCCCGCGCAGCGGAATTATTTTGAACGGTTTTTTTTGTGAGTTTTCCGCAAAAACGTGTCGAAGGTCACCCGGAGACTTCGCGGAGTTTCGAACCGGAGTTTCAAGCAAGCTTTCACTCAAGACGACCAATAAGAAATCCGAACGTGACCGCTGCGAATTTACCCCGATCTTTTTATTCCCGTCCAACGGTACTCCCCCCCACGGGTCCCCCTTCCGGATTGAAGTATTCCCGCAGTAAGCTGTAGCACGCCGACGTGTGCGCACCATCTACCGCAACAATCTTTTAGAGACAGCGTTCTTAAACGCTTGGATTAATGCCGCATCTTCAAGATTTTCACTTTTCCTTTTGTGTCTAACAAATGCAATTAGTCAAGAACAAAAACCGATCGACGGCAGCGTACTATCTTCACTCCCGTTGGATGAACAAAATAGTTTCGAAGAAAGTGCGCACAAACAAAGAAAGCGCCAGAGATCCGTTTGTACTATTTTTGTTAATAGTACAGGTGTGCTAAGGGAGCATTTTCGGAACCACGGTTGCACGTGAAACGTTAAACGACGTCAACGGAAACCCCACGATAAACGCCAGAAAAAGTGCCCTTGCACAGGACCCTTTCTCCAGAGGTTCCTGTACAACCACGCACCCGCTTGGCCTTATTATGCTCACGATTATTGGTCACTTGATGCTGATCGTCCGTTCCTTCGTTTTGTCAGTGCAAGTTTCGACTCCGGAGATAGTTCGCCTGAGCTTTTGCAAGAGACCGGCCTTTGGGGACCCTCCGAACAATCGACGACCCAAAGCGAACAGGAATTCCGGCTCTGTGCCGAGCTTTCCCTGTCTCGAAGACAGAGAACGGCGTAGCAAGAGGGTCCCGACGGCAACGCACGCAGAGAAAAGCTGTCCGCGGCTCGTCACAACCTCCCATTCTCTTTTTTTTACATAAGCGCCAACTTGGAAGGAAATAACGCTAGAAATGCTCGACGAAGCTGCCAGACAAGGACCCGGAGGTGTCCCAAGTGCTGCAACTACCGAACCACGTGTTGAACGGACACGACAAGACACAAACACAGGGAAAAAGTCCGGAGTGAAAAAAAAAAAAAAAAAAACAACCCACGGTGGTGCAAGCGAAGAACAAGTCAGTTTGTGTTTGTATTGTATTTGCCCCTCTTTCCTCCCTTCCATTCGGAGTCAAAGCAGCGACGTCGGGTATTTCGGACCAACACCCCACGCCGTGGGCATGTCAGTACAGAAAGGAAAGTTGGCTGCGTTGGAACCTGCCATGTAAAGATACGAAACAGTCTACAAAGCAGGTCCTTCGCACACCATCACCTGCTTCGTGGAAAATACTCGAGGAGATCGCCGGTTGCAAAATCTCATAGAAGGAAATGTGCTGGAGCCACACGAAACAGAGGCAGATGTTGGGGGTTAGTGCCGGGCGTAGGCATGCAACGAAAAAGAAAGAAGACTTTAAGTTAGCTTTCCAGGCCAGCGGCTTACCCGGGCCGTCGACTTCCCAACGCGTAGTAAGGTAGCTAACGTCGAGTGATAGTGGGATACTATGGCAACCGCCTCTTTCTGCCTGAGGGAGTTGAGAGAAAATTAAAGTGTATAATCATACCTACTTCCCTCATACCACCCGCCTCACAGCCTCAATGGTCAACCAGAGACCCTAAAACACCGAACCTCTAAACCACAATACACGCAAGAAAGTGACATTGCAAGAAAGCAACCCTTCTCCGCTCTTCCTATCTCTAGTTCCGTATCGTTGCGTTCTTGTTCGGCCGCCAAAATCCCCCAAGATGGGGGGGGAACAGCCTTCTTGTTAAGGATCAGCCACTTTGGCCGGATGGCCGGATAAACGAGACCCCCCCCCCCCCCAAGTGCAGTTGCCTTGGAGGCTGGGTAGTCAAATTTTCTAAGGTGAAATGGTCAAAATTCCCTGCCAAAAGTGGGCCCACAATTTTTTTTCCAAAGTGTGGTATTTGGGGTATTTTGGCCCGGCTGATGGATGGATGGATGGTTCTTAACAAGATGCCTGGGGGGGAAACAAAAAAGATGAAAAATAATACACCACCTCCCAACGTTAGCACTATGTCCTCTCAGTCGCCGCAAGACACAGCTCTTGCTGTTATCACCGAAATCAACAGTCCGCCTCCCCCCTGCTGGGGGGGAATATCACAGAATTCGAGCGCGGGTGGTGTAGCTACACAGTGGGCCGGCCACCATGCTGGCCATTCGATCGGCCAGGTTCCGATCAGTTTTCTGACCCATGACCTACCGAACAGAGCGAGAGTGGTCGTTGACCGAAGTGGGCTTGTCACTTCGCACAACCGCGGCTGATACAAAACTAGACCGAAGTGAGAGCTTGTCCCTTCGCACAACCGCGGCTGATACAAAACTAATGACGATGCTGGTGGAAAGAGAGAGTTGTTTTCGTTGAACGCAGCGCCTGATCGTTTTTACGTCAAGCGGGATTCAGGACGCAGGTGAAAACGCCACGGTTTGCGGCGACGAGCTTCTCATTTCCTCCAACATTTCGTGTTCGGTAACAATTTAATTGCGGATGCGCTCTTTTCGATCGGTCACTGACCACCATATACTGGCCACTTTGGGTGTGTCCCGCCGTGATTGCCGTGGCCGGCAATCACGACGTCAGGTACCCTCCGGCTCGCAGAACCTTCGAGCTTGGGGGGCTACAAACATCGCCGATCCTCCCCATCGGGTTCCAAAGGCGAGCAATGTGAGGGCAGCGGCTCTCCATTTCTTGCTGGCATGCAGTATGTTATCAACAGTCTAGTTTCAGCTGGTCAGGACTGCACTGGCCCACCGTGTGGCGCACCCTTGCGCAGACCCAAGGGAAAATAAAAGAAGTAGGGTTCATACGCGTGTCGTGTCGTTCCAGTCCGGATGCCAGTCTGGAAGAAGAACGAAGCATTGTAAGGTGTCGTCCGATTCGCAAATGCAGGACTCCTGCACGGAGCGTAGGTGTCACACAAAAGCTTTTTGGGGGAATCCTCATACCAAAACGGGTGAGGGAAGTTTCGGACTTCCGCAGGGCTTCGGTATGGGCCTGCTGGATAACACCAACATTCGTTTTTTTTTTTTTTTTTCCTCTTTCTCCTCTCCCTCTCTCTCTCTCTCCCTCGGCGGTAACCACACCTTCTTCCCGGAGGAAAAAGCTTTGAAATAGCCAGGTTGTTGGTGAGTGCTGCGGCTGCGGTTCTCGTGTCGCGCTGGTGCGTCTAGTTCTCAAGATGGGACAGTGTACATACAACTCTGCAGGGCATTCGCTTCCGGTTACAGATTCCGTCCGGTGACGATTGAAAGACCCAGCGGCACTGTGTGCGCGAAGGACCTGGTATGTATCTCTACATGGCAGGTTCCAACGCTGCCAGCATTCTTGTACTGACGTGTCCACGGCGTGATAACTTTGTGTTGTTGCAAAAGAGCAAACGCAGGAAAGAAAATTTGCCTACCTTTCTTGAAAAGAAAAACGAGGATGGGCAATTGAACTTGCGTCGTGATGCTGATTGATGGTTGCATTTCTTGCTTCCTTTTTTTTTTTTTTGGCAGCGGTTTTAAGCCGGCGAGAGCAGTGGGTTTAGTGCAACCTTTGAATCTTTTTTCTCCGTGTTAGAAAATGCTTGTTCACTTCAGCGCGAATGGTGGAGAGCGCTGCAGATGGGAGCTGGCCGCAGTGGAGGTTCGGTGTCAAACATAGTTTGACGGGCAAGTCTCAGAATTCCGGGCCCTTTCTCGGAGGTATCAGAATCTTGCACATTCTCGCGGTGGAACGATGGCGCCGTCTTGCGTTTTTACGGCAGCGGAGTGTGCAGAACAGTGGCTGCGCGCGTTCGTCGCCCGCAGCGCTTTCTTTCGGCGTTCTTTTATGCTTATCCCCCTTACGGGCGGGGAGCATATAATTCATGTCGTTGAACGTCGTTCAAGGCAGAACCCGAGCTGGAGTTCGGACATGTGCCTCCAGAGTAAAGGCAAAAAAGGATCTATGATTGCTGCTGTGGATAGGTGTGTCAAGGAACTTGTACGAAGAGCCTGGTGTTCCTCATTCTGGCGTCATAGAACTCGAGAGCGTGACCCAAGTATTCCCCAGAAGGGTTTCTGCATCCTCACGCAACCCCTTCCGCCGTCCGCAAGGTAGTGCCGCCTTCGGAGGCCCGCGGTCAAGAATGCCGACGGCGGTCGGGATCTTCTGAAAACTGCCCATCTACTGGAAACATGTCGAATACCACGAAAGTCACCGGCAGGCGGGTGAACCTTTCTGCTACGCAGTGGAAACGCGAAGGAGACAGCATTCAGAACACCCAAAAAGGAGGCGAGTAATCTTCAGTATTCTTCAGAGTACCAGGGTAGTGGCCGCTGCCCATGTTGTCGGAGTTCGCAGCTCCCGCCACGTGGAGAATACGAGGGAGTTCAGCTGCCCTCTTCCCGTCACCGCGGCACCGAGAGTAGGGGTGTTTTCTTGCTGCGGCCTCCCACCTATTGTGTCCCTTTCTCTTCTCTCTCTCTCGTGACTACAAGAACAGAGCAGATTGTTTGGCTTGCCGTTTGACGTCGTCTCGTGGTAGCCCCCGCAAGCAACGGTACCATTTCCTCAGCGGCAAACCAGGCCAAATCTGAAGCACACTTGACCATCAGTCAGATGTCTGGCGTTACATGGCACCCGACCCCCAGGCACAGATGCTACCCTGGGGAAATACTCGAGGGACTGCCTTGTGCTCATTTCGAAGGAGGCTAGAGGGGGAGAAAACAATACAACTACGAAGTGGGTCTTTTTTGTTGAACCTGTTTCGTGTGGGCTGCAGCACATGTACCTCCTTTGATCTATCGCAACCGGCAGTCTCCTCAAGCATTTCCTACAAAGCAGGTGCTTATACAAAACAACCGGCGAACACCTCTGGAGTCGGCCATCCCCTTTGCCGCTTTGCGTCGCTCCGCGGCTGGCCGTCCCTTCTGCCGTCGTGTGCCATGTGATTTGGTTTGCCGCTTGAGTTCGCCCCCTTCTCTTGGTAGCCTCCTGCACAGTTCGGCGACGTTTACCCGAGGATCTGCACTCTGCGATACGATGCCGGTTTCCCAGTGTTAAACAGAGTGTGGACAACAAGCCCGCGCCCCTAGCTACTAGTCAACTATTCCCCACGTCATTGCCTTCTCTTCATTTTTTCTTGTGCTATTGCTCCCCCCCCCCCCCCGCGGTGTGAGCACATATCCATTCCAAGCACGTTCTTGCAATCCCCCCGACAACAGACCCGCGTCTGCCCGATTCTATTTTGCCAGCCATCTCTTTCGCAAAGAAGAGATTCTTCTGGTGCGTCTTTTCCCTTCCAAGCAATCAAGCAATTAGTGGGGTCGTGCGGTGCGAGGTGTAAACATGTCAAACCAGGGCAAGTACACATCGCCGGGTGCGCACGTGCAAGCAAAATCCGTAATTCTTCTCATCTCCTTTTCTTGAGTCTAAAAGCCGTTTCCTTTTTATAGTAGCACCGTTGTACCAGGGGACTCCAAAACCTTTTGCGTCTGGACCAAAAAAAGGGGGGGGTTGACCGCAAAAATGATGTGGAGCTCCTTTTCTGCCCGTCGAGCAGAGTTCTCCCTTTAGCTTTACAGACAACCATATCTATGAACAGCGGAAATTTGGAAGTTGCTTCCATGGCCAGCAAAAGGTCTCGCGGATAGATTTGCGCCGCAGACGGCCATGACGACGCCATGTCCTCAGGAAGTACCCTTCGTTCAATGGAAGCTGAGGTCTTCCGTCGAAACGCTAATCCCTGTTTGGCAAACCGGTATTCGGGAGTCCCCTGGTTGTACCAATGCGCACAAACAAGTCCCGGACACCCCCCCACCCCCACGCGGGATGATACGTATACTGCCTCGCACTCTTTTCCCGTTGGTACTTCAACCTTAGCTGCTGCACACGGCAACCCCATGCCCCTTGTGCTCGTGGAGTTTGCTTGCGCAGATCGCCGCCGTACAAAGAAAACAAGTCAGTGCGTTCTAGCAAGTCGCAGTCTCAAGTACACGGTGAGGTCCAGCCTCAGAAGCTGGAGTTAAAGAGGGTGTGCCCGAGTCACACCCGAAAAGCGGGTGTGCTGCAACCAAAACGCGTAAATCCACACCCGAAAAGCGGGTGTGACACCCGCTTTTTGAACTCCAGCTTTAACTCCAGTTTCTGAGGCTGGACTCCACCGTGTAGGGCGGATTGGGGTTCTAAGCTGATCAGGCACGGTTCCTTGGGCCTTCTTCCGGACTGGTGAATGATCTTGGCTGTGACGAGCTACGAACAGCCACCTGACAAACCAGAATCACATCGCTGTCCTGTCTGCAAACACTCAGGTTCCGCGCTGACGAAGATCCACTTTGTGAGTCCGTGGCTTAGAGGGTGCAGATACGACCAGCGCGGTGTTGATCACAAAACCATTCATGAACTTTCTGCGCATCCCCCTCCAGTGTTTCTACCGCTCACGAACCAAGTTGGAACACGCGTCGTAGCGTCGCTCGCTTTCTGGCCAAGGCTCCGAACCACCCCCTCCCCTACGACAAGCGTGGAATTTGTTTCGGATTTCGAAGCCTGTGGTCGAAGTTACCCGAAAAAGGGTACCTTGTGCGTGCCATCAACGAGTTTCGTTCGTCATATCACCACGTGCCAGCTTCGTCAGTATGGCACCGGCGTCTGCGTGATCCTTGCAGAATCGGCATTTCACCGAGTACGTAAAACGTCCCGACCTGGCCGAAGGTTCCCCGATTGATTGGGGTCCCATTCAGCCTCAGCATACGGGTGCTAGAGGGTGCAGGTCGCATACCCCATCCTTTTTTGGCATCGTCTCATCTTCTCGAATGCGGTTTGTTCTCCTGCCACACGGCCTTGGCCTTCCCAGGCGGCGACGGAGCCCCGGCACCGTACTATGCCATTGCTCCGGCCGTCCGAACCACTGTGCCTAACCTGAGCGTGCCCTATCCGTTCGCATCAAAACGCTAGCTGCGCCGCCGTAGGCCCGCGCAGCCCGGGGGGGGGGGGGAAGAAAGTATGAAAAAGAGAGAGAGAGAAAGGGAAAACGAATAGCCGAAGGGCGCCCATCATCTTGGACCCAAGCAATCTCTGGACGGGGGAGACCCTGCCTGAAGGAACCAACCACCCCCGGGTGGGCTGGTCTGACACAAGTTGTCAACAGGATAATACTCGACGTAGCTGCTTTGACTCCGAATGGAAGGGAGGAAACATAGAGGTAGAGGGGAAATCCAATACAAACACAATCTGATTTGTTCGCTCCCACCACCGTGTGGTGTTCTCTCACTCAGGACTTGTGACCTGTTGTGTTTGTGTGACTTGTCGTGTTGGGGTCGACCCGCATGACCTCACGTCCGTTCAACACGTTGTTCGGTAGTTACAGCACTTGGGATCCCTGGTTCTGGTGGTAAAAGTTGTCGACAACTAACAAGCAAATTAATAAAACAAACCTACGCAGTTCTTTGTCTGGCAGCTATTGTCGAGCATTTCCTTCCAAGCTGGCGCTTATGTAAAAAGAAAAGACACCCCCCGCAGCGTAGCAAGACGCCTGCCCCCGGCAGCGCCCATACACGGGGTGCTCGAGCACCAGGTGGAGGGAGTTACACTGTGCCGGGTTGTGGGTACATCTGCACATCCAGGGTGCGAGCGTGAAACCCAGTGGACACCCGCATATACAGGTGGTCACACGGGGGTTTCGGGTGTGCCACACCCGCACCGTTTAACTCCCCTACCCCCAGTGCTGGAGCACACCGTGTGCATCGCCGCCATCACCAGAGTCACGGCCCACAGCGCGCCTCCGAAACGACTTGTGCCCGAGAAAGAAGGAGACCGGAGGATTGTCCCTGCACTCTATCTCGCCCCTCTCTCTTTTCGTATGTTGGCAGAGCACCCTGGTCCAGCCATCCCCCTCCCCCGGGCGCAATTATCTCGTTTTTCCTTTTTCCTTCAATCCACTTCCCGCTGCTTCGTTTCCCTCTTTTGCTTCCTTCTCTGTCTCCTTATGGTATGATTGGCATAGTTTGCTCTTCTTTTTGTGTGGATGCGTCGATGCAACAGTTTTTGACAAGGATCGCGAAAGAGCGAAGGCATACGTTTCGCTGCTTGCTGTGTTTTCGCGTTGTCCTCCCGACCACGGGAGAACTATGTCGAAACAATAGCTTCGGCTCGAGGCGCAAGCTGAAGGGGTACGACGAGCGAGCCCAACGTGCGAAAAACTGCTCATGCGTGCGTGCCGGCAACGCGAACGCGTGAGGGAGGGCAGGTAGCTCGGCAAGCAGTAGCCCCTTATACACCGTGCGGTGGAGTCCATCCTCAGAAGCTGGAGTTGAAGAGGGTGTGCCCGAGTCACACCGGTGTGCTTCAAGTGTAAATCCACACCCGAAAAGCGGGTGTGTTACAAGTGTGCATCCACACCTGAAAAGCGGGTGCTACAAGTGTGAATCCACACGTGAAAAGCGGGTGTGCTACAATGCTAAATCCACACCTGAAAAGCGGGTGTGTTACGGGTGTAAATCCACACCTGAAAAGCGGGTATGTTACGAGTGTAAATCCACACCAACCGAAAAGCGGGTGTGTTACGAGTGTAAATCCACACCTGAAAAGCGGGTGTGTCACGAGTGTAAATCCACACCCGAAAAGCGGGAGCGACACCCGCTTTTTTTTTTTTGGCGGGCTTTTAATTCCAGCTTCTGGGGCTGCGGACTCCGCTGCGCGGGCTCTTCACGAAGTCGAAACAACCCGAAGGGGCAAACACCGGGGGAAAAGGGCGGGCAGCGAGCATGCGGCGGGCACTCGTCACGTGGTCTCGCGTTGTCCATCCGGGCACTGGACAGTTTCGAAGCAGTAGCTTCGGTTCGTCGTTGTTCGAGAAGGCGCAGTTGAAATTCACCGACGAAGAATGGGCCACCGTTCGGAAGCTGCTCAATGCCGGCGTCGCTGAGGATAATGCGATCCGCTCCGTGTTCGAAGAGAAGCACGCAGCTGCGATGCCCGTCAAAGGACTGGCCAGCGCCCGCTTCACGGGCGCCGGGGCCAAGTCAGCCGACGAGCGAACCGTCATCGAAAGGTACTTGCTTTTCCTCTCACATTCCTTGCACCCCTCCGCGCATCACCGCGGTGAACGAGATAATACAAAGGATCGAGGTAAGCACAAGGCAGCCCCTCGAGTATTCTTTTTGCGGTTTGGGAAACGGATCAGGACCGGCGTTTTATGTCCCGACCAAAGCCTTCGTGGGCTTCGCAATTCGACGCAAACAGAAGTAATTCTCGCAGAACGCCGCGTATGCGGCCGCCTCGCCTCGCCATGGCAGAGTGAACTGCACAAGCTGGATTTTACTATGTTTGCTAAGCCATACAAGGGACTTTCCCAAGAAACCAACCAAAAACCTCGCAACTCGGCCCGTCTCTCGCGAAAACGGGGGTTGCCCCGGTTACCTAACCTTGAAACGCTTCACGCGGGGACAGGGTTAACTATCCTGGAAAGCTGCACTTTCTTCGTGTAGTAGGGTGTCTTGTGGATGTGCATGGAAAAAACAGGGGAGATCTCATTCTCTTGCATCGGGCCGTACCGTTAACCGCAATAGGTCTCCTAGGCTAAAAGCCTCTGGCCGACAGAACAATGTAGGTAAGGGAAGTCGGCAAACTGGATCCGTAACTTCGGGAAAAGGATTGGCTCTGAGGACACATGCGGGATTGTCAGTGCGGGTCAGGTCTGGGCTCAGATTGAAGGTGCTGTGAGTGGCGCTCTCGGGTGCTACCCGCGGCTCCTGATTTCTTCCAGGCCTTCTTGCATGTTGTGCCCGCAATGAAGTGTCAGCTTGGAACTGTTACGAACAAGAGGAATCCAACTGGTTAATTAAACCACAGCATTTCGCTTCATCACAGCGGTGGCGAGTGGAATGTGACTTCTGCCCAGTGCCGGGTAAACCGGTTAAAGGAAGTGAAACCAGTTGGCTGGAACCCCTGTTTGGGAGAATGGGACTCTGTCGTAAAACTTAGGTTAAATTGACATGAGCCACTCAAAGATTACTTATCCGCCTAAAAAAATCATCCGGTACCAGTCAACCTTATACCCCTGCATTGCCACAATCAGGTACCGGGGCGTTGTGCAGAATGCTCGGCATCAGCTCCTGAGCGAGTGTTGGGCGTTTCCAGAGACAGAGGTGCCGGTGAGGACGTGCCTAGATTGCAGCGAAGAGGAGGTCGAGTCCGCGATGCTGTATCTCGCCAGCGACACGGACGAATCGGTGCGCCGGTGGAAGACGTACTGCACCCTGGAACCTGAACTCGCGCTTCTTGACGAGGACGATGAATTTCAGGAGGCGTACGCGCATGTCTACGAGCTCAGGCACCAGTTAGCTTCCGACGGGGGCCCTGATCCCGCCGTGTTCTGCCCTGTCGAGTGGCAACTCGCGGAGCAGAAGCTGCGGAATCACCCGAAACAGCGACGGTACCTGGCGCACGTTGTGTCCTTCGGTATGCCTCCCCCTTCCCCACCCTTTGAAAGGAGTGCCCCGTGGCGGTTGGTCACGAGCCACAATCCCATCCAAACCCTCTCTCTTTTTTTAGTGCAATCTTTTAGAAACAGCGTTCTTAAACGCTTGGATTAATGCCGCGTCTTCAAGATTTTCATTTCTTTTAGTACTAACCATCTTGCGGCGTGTGCAGATACTGCCGACGCGTCACTGCTGGTGTGCGCTCGGATTGGCGCCGCTCAAGCGGCCACCTTATGTCACTCGTTTGTAAAGATAGCCCCGTTCTTCTCCCCCACTTGTTGTTGACACATACTACTACTAGTACTAACAATTTTGCGGGTTGCCCTTCAGTGTATTGTGCAGGCTAAAAGGACGTAGACAGCGTGTTTTGGTGGTTGATCAGAATTCCTTACCTGAATATGCACAGGGTAAATACAAGTGGGAAAACGATCGCCCGGCACGCACAAACAAAACGAAGCGCCTGTCTTTTTTTAAGACGACCGAAAGAAGGAAACCACAATGAAACCAAGTTGTGCTCGCACCGGAACAGGACTGAAAATCCCCATCCAAAGGACCCACTATTGAGCTCTGACTTTGGATTGGTCTGCGTTCAAGAGCGAAACCTGAGCCGAACGAGGTGTACACAAAACTGCGGTGAAAACATACAGGCGGCTAGCCCCTCAAGGTTTCATACCATTCTTTGGGAGCCGTCCACTCCCCCTTTTTACCTTTTGCTAAAAATAAATTTTGCATCCCTTTTCTAGACAACATCTTCGTTGGGTTCTTTGCAAAGAACCCAACGCAACCGCCGGGGCGCGGACACCCTCCCTTCCACTCAGCCCTTTGCGCCTCGTTTTTGTGTCGGACTTTGCTCTCGGCCGCTGCGCCCTCCACGGGTCGCACAACGATCGTGCCCACCACGGGGCGCACAACGATCGCGCCCTCCCGCCGGCTCTTCCCGGCTACTCGCGTCCTCCGCATCTCGGCGTGCCTGTCGGCGCAAACGGGAAAGCGAAGGTTCCGATTCCTTTTCGGATTACGAACTAGTCAGCAACTTCCCAAGAACAGTTGCAACCGACAAGGGTTGCACCACGACGAAAGCGCGGCAAAAGTAACCCTTCTGGAGTCACGTAGCGAAAAGCTAGCATGGTGTGGTACTCATTTGCGTGCAAATGACCCCCCACTAACGCAACAAGAAGACGCTTTTGTGTGCAGAAATGTGAAAACGGGAAAGGTTTACTGGGTAGGGGAAGGAGGTCGTATGGGGAGTACGTGCGCTCGGCTAAAGGCCGGCGCGGGGCGAGACTGAAGGTAGCAGTTAAAGTTCGGGAAACAGTAAAGTTCGGGCGAAGCTAAATTCGGGCGAAGCTAAATTCGGGCGAAGCTAAGTCCTGGTGAAGCAAAGTTCGGGCGCTGAGTTCGGGCGAAGCAACGTTCGGGCGAAGCTAAGTTCGGGCGAAGCTAAGTTCTGGTGAGCAAAGTTCGGGCGCAGCTAAGTTCGGGCGAAGCTAAGTTCGGGCGAAGCTAAGTTCTGGTGAGCAAAGTTCGGGCGCAGCTAAGTTCGGGCGAAGCTAAGTTCGGGCGAAGCTAAGTTCTGGTGAGAAAAGCTCGGGCGCAGCTGAGTTCGGGCGAAGCAGAGTTCGGGCGCAGCTGAGTTCAGGCGAAGCAAAGTTCGCACGAAGCTCACTGCTCAGCGCGCTGCTCAGTTCTGGTAGATGATGCAAAGTTTGGGCGAAGCTGAGTTCTGGTGAGGCAAAGTTCGGGCGCAGCTGAGTTCGGGCGAAGCTAAGTTCTGGTGAAGCAAAGTTTGGGTTCTGGTGATGCTGAGTTCGGCGTGTAGCAAGTTTGGCCTGACCCGGGGAGACCCTCCCCCGACTCCGTTTCCCGGGGTGACCCAAATGCCGCGAGATACTGAGAAACGCCGCAAAAACCGCAAATTTCGGGCCGCATTGACCCCGAAACCCAACATACCTCGAAAACAATCTTCGACCGGAAAAGTGTGATGGGCGGGCCGACCGGCGCCCGCTCACTCTGCCACCCCTATGCATTTTGCCAGGGGGAAAAAAAGCTTGCTCCGCACTATTTTCTAGTCCAAAAAACAATACACTTTTTCATAGACAAAAGCCGGGTTGGCTCGAATAGAGGCTATTCGCATTGCAAGTTCATAGGACCTCCGTCTCGAAAAATCTTAGTTTAATGTTAAGACAGGGCGCTGCCTCATGCATGGTTGATGCTACAGCAAGTCTTCTTTGATGCAAAGTTTCAAATGAAGGGCGAACCTCTGAAAACACTGCGCAAGCAGCCGAGTGGTTTGCTTGCAAACCTGTCTCTTGTTCCGTACCCAACCTGGGCTCCACCTGCGTAGCCAGAACAAAAAGCGTGGCTGTGTTCGGGTCCGTAGGCAGGCCATTGTCCGCCGCCCACCTGTGAAAACGCCGCCACAAATTCTAACGTTCCTGCAGAGTCGAATTCGCCCACGCCTTCACAACAAACTGGTTCGATTTCAAGTTCAACCACGGGTTGCGATTATCGAAAGGTCCTCGCATGGCTGCAAACCTATCGCCAAAAATCTTCCACAGCGCGACGCAGCGCCAGCGAAAAGAAACGCCTGGCTCAGCTCATGGCCGCGAAAACGGCCAAGGACCCGGCAGAGCGAAGGCGGCTTCTGCTGGGCACGTGAGAGAGCTTCGGCGCCGGCGGAGGAGCCGACACTGCTGGGCACCGAACAGAAGCGCTTGCCCGACTCAAAGTCTTCGGCGAAGACCAAAAAACCTTGGCTTAGCGGCTTCTGCTGGGCACGTGAGAGAGCTTCGGCGCCGGCGGAGAAGCCGACGCTTCGAGGCACCGAAAAGAAGCGCTTGCCCGACTCAAAGTCTTCGGCGAAGACTGCAAAAAACCTTGGCGTAGCGGTTTCTGCTGGGCACGTGAGAGAGCTTCGGCGCCGGCGGAGGAGCCGACACTGCTGGGCACCGAACAGAAGCGCTTGCCCGACTCAAAGTCTTCGGCGAAGACCAAAAAACCTTGGCTTAGCGGCTTCTGCTGGGCACGTGAGAGAGCTTCGGCGCCGGCGGAGAAGCCGACGCTTCGAGGCACCGAAAAGAAGCGCTTGCCCGACTCAAAGTCTTCGGCGAAGACTGCAAAAAACCTTGGCTTAGCGGCTTCTGCTGGGCACGTGAGATAGCTTCGGCGCCGGCGGAGAAGCCGACACTCCTGGACACCGAAAAGAAGCGCTTGCCCGACTCAAAGTCTCTGCGAAGACTGCAAAAAGCCTTGGCGTAGCGGCTTCTGCTGGGCACGTGAGAGAGCAGGAGGAGCCGACACTCCTGGGCACCGAAACGAAGCGCTTGCCCGACTCGAAGTGTCTGCGAAGACGGCAAAATACCTTGCGGCTTCTGCTGGCACGTTAGAGTTACTCCGTCAGCGAGTGCTGTCAGACACTCCAGGAAACCTAGTAGAAGGGTCCAGCTCATATCTCGGGAGACTCGGCAGAAGGCAGAGCGAAGGCAGCTGCTTCCGTGCGAGCTCATGCGCTGGCAGGAGCCGACACTCCTGGACACCCAGCAGAAGCACTCGCTCAGCTCACGTCTTGGTGGTTAATCAGCCAAAGACCTGGCAGAGTGAAGGTGGTTTCTGAGTGCCGACGCTCGTTAGCAAAGAAAATAGCACAGCTCCGTCAGCGAAAGCTGCAAACCCGGCAGACTGAAGGCAGCTCCTGCTAGCGCACAAGCTGGGGGAATGTTGCGACAGACCTTGAGGGAAAGCTGAATACATGTGCCAACACTTGTCGTAATATCATTATGCGAGGTATTGTCATGAGTTGAAGCGGAATTTCCAAGGAATGGCAAGCTTGTAATTCATCTCATTTCAGGCCTCTTTCTTCCTCTCTTGCCTTCCCGGAATACGAGCCGTTCCGACATCCCATTTGGTTGGTGTTTTTACCCTTTGTCGGCTCTGGCTGCATCAGCGGATATTGCGTGCCGATGTCGTCTCGGTACATCGCACGAAAAAGAAGTCACTTGGCGGTTGCAAGCGTCGCTGAGGGAGCCACGGGCAGTTCAAATCAGATTCAGAATCCTCGCTCGCGCGTTTCCATCACGCACCGGGCTGCAAACGGCGGTGACATGGCTGCGACCCGCGCCTCCGCCGTCGTAGTACGGGGTGTTGGTGAGGCGACTGGAAACTCCCTGGAGGGAGATGGTCCCTGCACTCCAACAGTCTTTCTCGGGAAGGGTCAGTGCGGTAGGCGCGATGGCTATGAGAACATGTGCGAGTGGGGAGAGGCTGGGACGCGAAGACGTGACTACTCCTAGACCTCTCTCTCTCTCTCTGAATGCAAGCGAGCGTTTGGGGTAAGCCCTATTTTTAACAGACTCACGGTTAAACGAAGCTAGTGCTCAAGGTTTGCCTGATCTCGCACCTGCCTTCCGATGCCAACTCGACTAGCGCGGTAGCGATGGCCACGAGTGCACATGCAGGTGGGTGGGGAGAGGCCCTGGGACTGCTAAGGGATGCCTACCCCTTTCCCTGTCCCGGATCTGGCCTTGCCACCCTAGCAGTGGAGGCCCACACCCCGTATGCAAGTACCTTATCGACTTCGGCCTCCACTCTGATTCTGCGACACACATTGCAACCAGTATCTGCAATCTCATTGCAACCAGTATCTGCAATCTCCGCTTACAAACAGCACACAGGGAAAACAACGAAAAAATCGACATATACGTCTGGTTTCATCCTTATTCTTTTCCCCACACACACCGCGCAAAAAAGAATTGTCGGAAACACACGAAAAACACCGAAGAAAACAACCCACCCCAAACAACTTCCGCCGGCCGAAAACTTGCCTTGGGAAACCAAGTGCCTACGGGTGGGCCCCGTTTGACATTTTTGGGGGGGAAAAAAAATTACGTAGCGTTTGCGCGATTTTAACTTGAGCACATACAGGTTGAAGCGCACAAACAACGATCAGCGCGCACCTCGGGCAGATGGAATTTGACCATCTCCCCCTTGCCCGTATCATCGGCCGGGGCCTCTTCTGCTCCTAGTCCAGTCGCCCGCTGAGCGCCTCCCCGACACCCGGCTCCCCCCTGTACACGCCCTCCTTGCCCTCGACTTTAGAGTGAAAGCAAAGTTCTTGTTGAAAGCCTGTTGTTCCTCCTCTTTTCCTTCTCTTCTCTTTTCCGCTCCGTTGTACAATAAGAAAGAGCCTTTTTTTTTTTTTTGGACCTTTGCGTCGGGTGCTTTTGGGTCTCGCACCGCACTACAACGACACGTACGACAGTCGGTTTGTACAGTCTATCTTTTTTTGACGTTTGCTGGGGAGGAGCCTCTCAGGGCGAAGAAGCAGGAGCAGAGGCTCCGGGGAAGCAGGCGAAACGCACGAAACGGAAACGGTTGAAGTCGGAGAAAGGCCACCGAAACACACACTAAGACAAGCTTTTTCGGTAACATACCCAGATTCACTGGAGTGCCCGTTCCCGGCGAGCTACGAGGGAACGAACCTGTAAGAGTGCCAACGCTACTCTTTGTATAACGTACATATAAAAAGTGTCACGGGATAAGCCGGCAGCCGCTGCGGCTTAACGGCTTATCACGTGGGCGGCCCTGAGATTCCCCCCTCAGGTGCACCACTTTATCTTTGGCCATACTTCAACTTCCTTACCGGGCCGCTGAGGATGGACGTCCGCCGGCTCGGTTCGAGCGAGACCCTGAAGAACGCGCACCTGAAGCTCGCCGAGCGCAACCGCGAGATCCGGTCCCTGCTCGCCGGCGCACCCGTTCGGCGGCCCGCGGCTTCCGTTCCCGCCGCCGCCGCTCGTTCTTCTTTCTGGCCTTCGTCGGCTTCGGCGGCGGCGGACAGCTCGGCGCCCCGCGTGTGGCTTCTGCGGCACGCGCGGGCGGACGCTGCCGGAAGTGATGTTTCGTCGTCCCGCGTGCCGTCGGAGGCGGGAACCGGCGCGCCGCTGCCGTCGGAGCGCACGGCGGCTTTCACGGGTTCTTCGACTTCGCCGCGTGCTTCGAGGCCTTCCGCCCCCGGCGACCAGCCAGCGGCGTCGCCCAAACGCGTCGCCTTCGCCAACGACAACGACAGCCAACACCACCACCCCTACGACCGCGCGGAAGATAGCGGCGGTACCGATTGGCCCAGGTATCGGGTCGTGCCTTCGCGCACGGCGCCGAGGGACGACGTTCGGCAGAGGTCGGCCTATGGACAGCTCTGCGACCTCGGTGTGACAGGTGTGTTGCCGACTACCATCATTTAGGCGTCTAGTACTGGCACGTATCGGTGCGTGTGTATCTGTGAATGTATTTGTGTATGCATGTGTCTGTGTGGATGTGTTTGTGTTTGTGTTTGTGTTTGTGTATGTGTTGTGCCGAAGGCCGACCTTCGGCAGAGGTCGGCCAGCTCTGCGACCTCGGTGTGACAGGTGTGTTACCGACTTCAGGCGTCTTACTGGCACGTATCGGTGCGTGTCTTTGCGAATGTCGTGTCTCTGTGAGTATATTCGACGTATAATTTGTGTTTGCATGTATCTGTGGACGAGTGTAGAGTGCACCTGTGCATGTGTATGTGTTGTGCCAAAGGCCGACCTTCGGCGGAGGTCGGTTCCTGACTTATCGCGGCGTCGTGTACTTGAATCAAGTTGGATTCTTCGGGCACGGATTAGCAACAGAGCCCAGTTATCCAACGGCCCAACAGACACTCCCCGCGTAGATTGCCACCGATCCCTGACCCGTCTTGTACCGACGCAGGCATCCGTGGATGGACGTGTACGTATCGTGGATGTATTCTATGCATGTAGTTGGCTGTATTTTGTGGCGTGGTTGTGAATGTGTGTGACTGTACCTGCGCACGTACCCGTGTTGTGCTTGAACGAAGCGCTCATATGTTGTGCTTGAACGAAGCGCTCATATGTTGTGCTTGAACGAAGCGCTCATATGTTGTGCTTGAACGAAGCGCTCATATGTTGTGCTTGAACGAAGCGCTCATATGTTGTGCTTGAACGAAGCGCTCATACTTTTCTTTTTTTTTTGTAGTAACCATCAGGGCATTAGCTTGGTCTCCGGCACATTTTCCAAATTTGGGTGGTGGTCGAGTGCCATTTTTTTTCCCGTTTTCACATTTCTTCTTTTCCCCCGCCGGCTTTTCCAAATTTGGACGGACAGTCCAAATGTGGATATAGAAGCTAATCCCCTGGTAACCATGCTTTGTAAACACGAAAGAGAACGCTGGCAGCGTGTTTGGGAGAAGATTAGCCTAACACGATCGTATTCACTCACTATCAATCCCTAACAGGCATGCGCCCCGGCGCGGTCTCGTCCACCCTGCGCGTGGGCCTCCCGCGCGTGGCGCTGGTCGAAGAAGCGGAGCGGCCGCGGCGTGCGTGGGACCCGCATCCCGCCCACGCGCCGCCTCCGCCGTCGGAGGAGGAAGAGTCCATTGCCGAGTCCGGTACCCCGCCGCCCCGCCAGCATCCCGCGCGCCGTGCCGGCGCCCACAGCACTTCGCAAGTGCAGCTCTCCACCGCCTCTTTGTCCACCGCAAACCGGTCGTCCTCGCCGTGCACCACCGACTCGCAGTCGTCGGGTCTGACGGGCCGCGCCGGCGGCGCCCCAGCACCGCGCATGGCGGCGGCCAACCTGCCTGCGACGCGGGGGAGGAACCCAGCTTCGCCGTTGGCGCTGTGTGCGGCGAACCAAGCGGGACGGACGGACGCCAAGTCGCTGTACGAAAAACGGCTCGACTCCCTGCGCGCGAGCCGCCTGTTCCGCAGCGGTGGAGGTGTGCCATTTTTGTTTTTTTTTTTTTTTTTTTTTTACATAAGCGCCAGCTTGAAAGGAAATGCTCGACGATGCTGCCCGACAAAGAACAGAAGGGATCCCAAGTGCTGTAACTACCGAACCACGTGTTGAACGGACGTGAGGTCATGCGGGTCTACCCCTACACGACAAATCACACAAACACAACAGGTCAAAGTCCTGAGTGAGAAAACAACACACGGTGGTGTAAGCGAAGAACAAATCAGATTGTGTTTGTATTGTATTTGCCCCTTACCTCTATATTTCCCCCCTTTCATTCGGAGTCGAAGCAGCTACGTCGAGTATTTTTGGTAGGAAAATAAACCACTTCATGTGGTCAGCAGCAAGATTAGCAGCTTCCTTTTTACTCCAACCATACGGCGCGCGGCAAGCAGAGCAGGAGCGGTGGACGTGAGGATTTTATTATATAAGCACCAGGTTAGGTACCAGGGAAAGCCTGCTACACGGGAGCCAAGCTTCACGTGTTCGGCGGTACTGCAGAGCCACGGGCCTACGGGTCAAGTGGCTACCGATTTCCCAAACTAAAGCATCAAGGTGTGGCGCACCTTGGGGCTTGGCGCTCGCGCTGAACACAAGCTCGTCGAGACGGTCAGCCACGGGACAAAGCGGACGGGGTTGTGGCACTGTGCTGCCTCCGACTCAAGCTTTGCAAGCTGTGGTTGACCGTCACGTTCCTGGACCAGGAACGGCCTTTTTCTTGTCACGTTCCTGGACCAGGAACGCACGTGTGGCCCTATTTACTCTCTTTTTGGGCAAAATCCAAGATCCTATTTTCGTTTTCTTGCACTTTTCCCGCCTGTTTTTTTGCACCCGTCTTGGATCGTAGCTACACTGGGAGGGTGAAAGATTTCGGACTGAAGAATAATGTCGGACTCTTCGCGTTTTCGCTTTCTTTCTGTCGTCTGAGCTACGGAGGTTGTACCAGCACTGCCGCTAAGATCATCACCATCATCACAATCGGAAGTTTGTCAGGCACAAGTCCCAACAAGAACTCGAATGGCGTTGTGTCAACGCTTGCCAATAAAAGCTAAGACCTTCAGAGGCTCCTAGCTTGGTCACAAAACATTTCTGAATAGTTCTTCATTGAACGAAGAAATCGAGCCGAGCCACACGGCATGCTGTGTCTGTTGCGTTCCTGCCGTCATAGCGCGGACTGTGGTATCTTGTCTCTTGCACTCAGATGAATGATCATATCATATGTGGCCCTCTATAGCGGTCATCGAAGTAATGGAGTAGTTATCATCCCCCAGTGGTTTAATGCAAACACTTGATTCTTCGGCTCGCGTAGCGAGCCGAAAAAAACGGTATGATACACCCAATTCCCCCACTCGCGTAAGCCCGAAGAAATGTGAAAACGGGTTTTTGCCTAGAGGCTTTTCGTGTTATTCTGCAGATGCTTTGAGCTATCTTTGTGTCTATGCTTCCAGTCGTCTTCTTAACCATGGTTAAGTGCGCAAATGGTGTCAGCCGAAGCTGGTGGGGAAACGGGTATGCCTGTCATGTGCAGACATCTGAGCCAGCTTCCTCCTCCACCAGTTCTTCGAAAGACCTGCATGGGCCTGCTTGGGTGGCCTTCGGGTGGTATCTTGGACACAAGATATGTGCTGATAACGTACTGATTCAGCATGTGTACAAAGAGAAACTAAAAGAATTACGTGCTGAAATCAGTACGTTTAGCACTGTAGCCTGGTGCAAAAAAAGTGCAAAAAAAAAGTGCAAAAAATGTGTTTGGGCAAAATCTCTATTTACATTCACGCTTTCGGGCCACACCTGCAGGAACGGCCTTTTTCTTTTCTTTTTCTTTTTTCTCCCGTTTTCACATCTCTTCTTCTTTTTCTTGTATAAGCACCCGCTTGCTTTGTAGGAAATGCTTGAGGAGACTGCCAGTTGCGATAGATCAAAGGAGGTAAATGTGCTGTAGCCCACACGAAACACAGGTATATCTGGGTTTAGTGGCGGGCGTAAGCGTTTAGCAAAAAGCCTCCTTCGAAATGAGCACAAGGCAGTCCCTCGAGTATTTTAGCCACATGCAGTGAGGAAACTGAACCGCCCAAGTAGGACCTTCTGATCATGATCACTTGCAAAATTTTGCCACCTGAAACCACGTCCAGGATTTGGGCTGAGGGTAGTGCGGTCACCGAAACCTCTAGTTTCCGTTTCTACTTTCTCCTAGTCTCGCGGTGTACGGTTTCGAACCGACCACGGTGCGCTACGGTGCGCTACGGTGCGCTACGGTGCGCTACGGTGCGCTACGGTGCGCTACGGTGCGCTACGGTGCGCTACGGTGCGCTACGGTGCGCTACGGTGCGCTACGGTGCGCTACGGTGCGCTACGGTGCGCCACAGTGCGCTACGGTGCGCTACGGTGCGCTACGGTGCGCTACGGTGCGCTACGGTGCGCTACGGTGCGCTACGGTGCGCTACGGTGCGCTACGGTGCGCTACGGTGCGCTACGGTGCGCTACGGTGCGCTACGGTGCGCTACGGTGCGCTACGGTGCGCTACGGTGCGCCACAGTGCGCTACGGTGCGCTACGGTGCGCTACGGTGCGCTACGGTGCGCTACGGTGCGCTACGGTGCGCTACGGTGCGCTACGGTGCGCTACGGTGCGCTACGGTGCGCTACGGTGCGCTACGGTGCGCTACGGTGCGCTACGGAATTGTTGCTGGCTTCTTCTGGCATCATCGCACTCGTTCTGAGGCGGGGTCTGCAGCCGTTGTTCGGCTGGCGCTCCTCTGGCAGCGCTCTCTCTCTCTCAAATGACAGTGAGAATGTGGGGTAGGCCCTGCTTATTGGTTCACGGTTGAACGAAGCTAGCGCACAAGGTTTGCCTGTTCTCGCACCTACTTTCCGATTTCACACAGATGCTCTACAAACTTCGGCCTGAGCTCCTTCCTCCGTTCGTCGGTTGGTACAAACTTCGGCCTGAGCTCCTTCCTCCGTTCGTCGGTTGGTGGGTTCTCCCACTTGACGGGTTCCGCCGTGGCCACTCCAGTTGAAAGAGAATGGTAAAAGGTCACCAGTCAGGATACTCGCAAAACAAACGAAGGGGAACACCGACCATGAGGCAAGCTATGATCGCCGCCGGGATGACGTTACGCCACCAGCCCCCTCACGAGTAAAGAATGCCCTCACCGCAAGTAAAAGTCGCTGTCGATCCTCTTCCGAGGCGTCAGCGGCAAGGGCAACTCTTGAAGGGACATCGGCCGGGTTTTCCTTCGTGCTGATCCACGAGATGGACCAGGAACATTTCAAATCCCGTAGTCGGGTCAACGCGTGCACAACTGCGTCATTCAATGACTTGTTCAACATGCAGTTTTTCTTTCGCGCCACCCCGACCACGGTCGTGTTGTCGACATGGACGTCGACCACGCTCCCTGATACTGACGGGGGTAGCGCATCCACCGCTCTCTTCAGAGCCAGTGCTTCGAGTGTGTTGATGTGGTGCCAAGCTTCCTGCTCGGTCCATGTACCACCCAACACAGTCAATTCTGCTGTCTGCCGGTCGACCAGGACAGCACCCCACCCCTGCAGTGACGCGTCTACGTAGACCGCGTACGGGCGATTCGTGGACGGGCGCGTGAACTTTCTGCTCACATCGACCGAATCGATCCACGATCGCAAATCTCTCCGTACGGAGGCCGGCACAGGCACAGTCTCTGATTGTGTGCGAGTTTCCTTGTTGCGGCTGTTCGTTATCCGTCGTAAGAACTTGACGGCGAACCAGAAGCCGGGGAACGCGTTCGCGACTGCACTCGCATGGAGCAGGCGGCCGCCGAGCGATTCCAAGTCGCCGGCCGTGGGGCTAGACAAATCGACGGCCTGGATATTTTCGATCAGGCGAGCCGCAGGAGTGACGGTCTTCCGACCGTGGTCAAAAGTAACCCCTATAAAATCATAGCCCGCGGAAGCATCGTTGCTATCCTCGGGCTTCCAAGAAGCGTGGACCCGTGCGGCCAGCCGATCAACCTTCTCGGTCTGGCAGAGTACTGCGGCACGGGACCCACAAAAACGAATATTGTCCACCCAGGCATGGACTGTTACCCCGTCGGCCGTGAAGTCCGAGCCAACGAAGTCCGGGTGGCTAGCCAGTACGGCTGTTAACGTATGCATCAGCTCTGGTGCACACGAGTGTCCCATTGGCAGCCTATTTAGGACGTAGGCATTGCCATCTTCATCGAGGAATCCGAAGTTCTTTCGAGCCTTGGGACTTTTACTTGATAAAAGCCACAACGCAAATCACGCGTTGTGGCGCACTCGGACTCTACGACATCGAGATACTCCGAGACATGGCCCAATGGTACCTGAGCCACGTAGCCTTGGCGGGTTAGCAAGTCGTTGGCCTCCTGCGTCCACAGAATGAACCTTTGGCGCAGGCGGCCCGCCTTGTCTTCCACGACCGTAAAAGGCACGTTGCGGAAAGTTCCCGGCGTGTCAGAAGGCGACGCTATGCCAAGCCTAACGAGCTCGGAAGCGTGGGAGCGCATGAGGTGACTCCTCCTCTGCTGGCCCTCGGAAGAGTTCCCTGCTTGATCGTCACGAACGGGGAAAAACGTGGCTCTCCAGACCGAGTCAAATCTGACGCGTACGTCAGGCTTCATCCTGTGCCGGAGCGCCGCCGTGTCCATGACCGGCACCGCCGCCACGTGGAGAGGTGCCTCCTTTTCCGCCTGCGACTGTGGAAGACGCGTGTTGTGCGTGCGTCGGGTAAAGCCGTGGACCCGACGGCCCACAACATCGCTCAGCGGAGCCAGACAATCCCCTACGTGCGGCGGCAATGCCGTAAACCCAGTGCCGGGCATGGCTGGCGGAGCGGGTAACTCTTCGGCAGGCAGCATATCAGCCACCCTGAACTCTGGAACGCTCTGAAGCGCGGAAGCCATGGGGGAAAACCCCCCTGGAGAAGGCGCTCCTCCTGCATAGGCCAGCTCATGCAAAGCATTCAGAGAAGAAGGAAAAGGAGCGCCGGCCTCCCACATACCAAAAACAGAAGGGGCGAACCCCGTGACACCTAGCGGTGCCATCCCCGGTTGCACAGGGGTTGGCGGCAAAAAAGGGCCTAGCCCATCTACCACCCCGGGTGCCATCCCGAGGGCAGGACTCCATTCACCCACCGCGAAACTTCTCGCCCCCAAAAGGTCCTCTTCCGGGCCGGGTCGCTGCGTACCGCCTGAGCACGCTACGTGTTCCCCTGACGGGAAACCGCCAACCGGGCCGGGTCGCTGCGCATCGGGGCATGAGTTGTCACACCCGACACCACCGCTGTGGCCGATGCCATGCGCCGCGTGACCGCAGGTCGTTGCGCCTGCGGGGCCTCGCGCTGCGTCGCTCTGCGGACCTGAATCCGCGCTGAGTCGCTGCGCTGGGGGTTCCCCTGCGTTCGGGGAAGTGCGGGCTGTGGCACGGGTGTCAGACGAAGAGGCGGTGCCTCGCTGTTGCTCGTCAATGACCATTCCCGTGGGGTTTGTTGGTTGTGGAGGGAGGAGGGGTGCCGTCGGAAGGTCGGGCTGCTGCGGAGGCGTCATCGCTTCGCCCCGGTCGCGCTTGCGTCGGCGCCGAACCGCGGGAGGGATGCGCCTCCTCTGCCTGCGCAGCCTCTCCTCGGATGGCGGGGCCCCGCTGTCCGACTTGCGGCGCTCCCACCAGAGCTCCGCCGCCGCCCGGTCCACCGCGTCCGCGCTCTCCAGCTGCAACTGCATCTGGAACTCCTTCCGCGAGAACCCGTCGCGGGCGCACACGAACTCGATGCGCAGTTCCCGCAGCAACAGCTCTCCCAATGACACGAACTGACGCCGACCACGCCACCCCTCGAGCGACTCCGCGACATAGAGCCACTCCCTCAAGGGCTCGAACCGGCTCTCCAACATGCACACGCCGTCGGACCCGAACGCGTGCCCCGGAACAACATACTCGAGCTTTAGCTCGAGAATCACGTCCTCGGCGCGCTGACCGCATCCGAGGTCCCGCCACACATCGCTCGTTCTCCGGTCTCTCATCCCGACATCACCGGAAAAGGAGGAAAGGGAAGCGTGTCACGGGGTTTTTCGTGTCGAGGGTGTTTGTGTGCTTTACCAAAGAAGGAGGTGCGTAAGGCGCTTTGCGGGTCTCCTCGGGTGGCCGTTTGCTTTACCGGAAAGAAGAGGTTGTGCTTTACCGAAAAAAGAGGTTCGCAAGGCGCTTCGCGGGTCTCTTTGGGCGGCCGTGTGCTTAACCGAAAAAAGAGGTTGTGCTTTACCGAAAAAAGCGGTTCGAAAACCGAAAAAAGAAAGAGGAAGGTGAGACTGACATTCTTTGCTCCTGCTGGGTTTGGGCTTTTGTTGCTGCCAGAGTGACTAGTAGTAACCCCCGCCTCTTCCCAAACTCTTCTGGTGTTGGTTTGGGTAGGTGCTCCTCCTGCCATGCGCTTTGCTCCAATTCCCACGGTAAACCATAGGTGCGCTACGGTGCGCTACGGTGCGCTACGGTGCGCTACGGTGCGCTACGGTGCGCTACGGTGCGCTACGGTGCGCTACGGTGCGCCACAGTGCGCTACGAGTGCGCTACGGTGCGCTACGGTGCGCTACGGTGCGCTACGGTGCGCCACAGTGCGCTACGGTGCGCCACAGTGCGCTACTGTGCGCCACAGTGCGCTACGGTGCGCCACAGTGCGCTACGGTGCGCCACAGTGCGCTACGGAATTCTGCTTACTGGTCTGTCTGCGCCTTTTGTGTTCGCTGACGTAAAGTCTGCGGGATACTTCTTGGTCATGATTGCAAGAAAGAACGAAGAGGAATCAAACCATCCAGGGTAAACCTATCACTTACATTGCGTAGGGGCAAGATGAAAATACCCGTCCAGGGGACTCACGGAAATAAGCTTGTCTGGACAAGGTCACAGGGGGAAGGGAGGGTGGGTTTTCTTCCCGTCCAACGACACCCCCCCCAACCACCTGGTTCTCCTGCCACATCGCGAGTGAGGAACCGCCGTACCGCCAGTTCCATGGCCGCCACTTTCCCTCTCGTCAACGATGTCAGAGGAACGCGCGAGGGAAGATCGGCCGGATTGTCCGCGCTCTTCACCCATCGCACCGATAGGGCGCACCCGAGGAAACGCATACGCTCCAGGCCCTGCACGACGGCCCTGTTCAACACGGGATCTCGCACACACGACCCCTTCCGTGCCACACCCTTCACGGTAGTGTTGTCCACCACAACATCTACCCGCCCACCGGCCACCGACTCCGGTATGGCCAGCACGACCTTTTCAAACGCCATCGCCTCAAGCACATTAATGTGCAACCGACGCTCTTGCTCGGTCCATGGAGCACCGAGAATGGTTACCTCGGATGTGCGGACGTCGACAAGTACACCGCCCCACCCAAGCAAACTCGCGTCTACAAAAGCCGTGAAAGAAGGCCTGCCAGCATCACTTGGCATCCGCCGGGGGCGGAGAACTGCGCTGATCCAATCAACCAACGTTGCACGAACACACGGTGAAAGCACCACCGTATCCGAGGCAGCCCGTGTCCCCCTGTTGAGCGAGTTGGTCACACGCCGCAAGAACTTCAGAGCAAACCAGTACGCCCCGGGGAAAACGCCGGCGACCGCGGACGCATGCAACAACCTCCCACCGAGAGATTCCAACTCGTGGGCTTCAAGCGGCCGAGATAGCTCAGCTCGCGTTTTCTCTAACCTCTTCACTAGCTTTTCCGACAGCGCCACCTCCCCACAGCCGTGGTTCCAGGACACTCCCAGAAACTCGTATGTCTGCACGGCCGTGCGCGTATCCTGCTCCTTCCAAGTCAGCACACAATCCGACGCTGTCCTCTCCAGTCGCGCCGTCGCCGCCGTCACCTCCGATCGCGACCCGGCGTAGCGGATGTTGTCGATCCAGATGTCGACAACCACCGCCCGCTCCGCGAACTCCGGACGAACAAACGATGGGTGGCCTGCAGCTGTGGCTGCGAGCGTGTGCATCAGCTCGGGTGCACACCGGCAACCGTGTCAGCTGCCACCAGTCGCCACCGTCGTCCACAAAACGAAACAAGTGCCGAGACTCCTTTGGAATCTCTACCGCGTAAAAACCCGTGCGAAAGTCACGGGTTGACGCGCACTCCTCACGCACCACTCCGAGATACTTCGAGATGTGCTGCAGCGGGACATCCGCCTGATATCCCGCCTCCTCCGCCAATCGGTTCCCCTCCTTCGTCCACAGGATAAACCGCTGGCGAAAACCGCCGTCCTTCTCCTCCAAGACCGTGAAAGGAACGCAATGCAGAGGTCCTGGCCCTGCCGCCGCGACTGCGATTCCGTGCTCAAGGAGCGACCGGGCGTGTTTCCGCTCAAAACCTGAAGCCTTCACTGCGGCCGACTCCGCGGCCCCGACGGACGGTGAGAAAGCCATCTGCCACGTCTCGTCAAATCGCCGACGCACCGCCAAGGACATGCGCGCCCGAAGCCTCGCCACATCCATCGGCGACACCGACGAGACGTGCAACGGCGACGCACGCTCCTCGTCCGTCCGAGGCAGACGCGTCGACTTCCCACGACGAGTGATGCTGTGATTCGTCGAGCGGAGAAACTCTGCAACGGGTGTCATTACAGATGGCGCGTGACCTCCCCGGTCCGCAAAGCCCTCGCCAGGGCTACCAGATCTCCGCCGTACCGCAACGTCGTGTCGGAGAACTTGTCTGGCCAACTTCTGAAAGATGAACGTTGCCGCACCACGTTTTATCGAATGGGCGCTGAACGTGCTCATCGCTGGCGCTCTCTTCCAAGTTACGTCGAGAGCTTCGGTCGTCATCTCCGTAAGTTTCTCGAACGAGGAGCACTCCTGAAACAGCGTTGCGATCTCGGACGTCAAGTCTCCCTGCACCACTGCAAACCGGGACGGTCTGAACGGGTCCCTCTTCCGAGCCTTCGGGGTCCGGAACCAGTCTATGATGACCTCCTGTGGGGTCACCAGCAGGAACTGCGGGGAGGAGAGGGTGCACACCTCCCCCCAACGGGACGCAGTCTTCCAAGCCACAAGCGCCGCCAGACAAACCGAGCTCTCCTGAGCTCGCGCCCACCGCAAAAGCAGCTCCCGAGGTATCGGCTCCGCCTGCGCACACGGGATTGCCGCACCAGCAGCCCGCAAAGCCGACGCCAGCGCCCGCAGCGGGTGGTTGTCCCTGCCCATGTGGCCAAACACCGCCGACAAAGCCTTGGCGTAGGACAGAAGGCCCTGAGGGCGCACCTGGGTGGCTAGAACAAAAAGGCTCGCCGAATCCGCATTGGTCGGCAAGCCACGGGCCACCGTCCATGCATCGAACCGGCGCCACAAATTCTGCCGATCCCGGAGGGTGGTCTCCGCCCACATCTTCGACACCAAGACCCGCAGAAGTTCTTCCGCATCCGCTACCGTCACCGATGCCTCCCCCGCCGTGGCCGTACGGGTCGTGCCTCCAACCCTCGACGCGACGAGACGGCGAACTGTGCGACCGAACACGGTCTCTCCCTCGTGTACCGACGATCCGCGAGAGGCCCCAGAACGCGTTCCTGAGGCCGTCAACTGACTTTTCCACCCTCTTGACCTCGGTATGTACCGGCGAGGGTGGCTCTTTTGCACTGGCGTTTCGAGAACGGGCTGTGGAGGAGCCAGTCAATATCCTCCGCCCCTTCCGTTTCCCTGCTTCGGCCGCGGTCTCCACGCCTGGCGCGGCTGCCTCTCCTTCTGCGTCAGCAGTTTGGCCGCTGCCTTCTCGAGCGGGTCGTCCGACTGGTGCTGCACCTCCCGTAGTAAGGCCTTCCGGGAGAGGCCTCTCTCAACGTACATGCGCTGCAAGCGCACGTTGAGGAGGAGCTCGTTCCCCAATCGAAGCAACTCGGCCGAGCGGTCCCAGTTGTCTGTCTGCGCGTTCGCGAGTACAAAACAACGCAGCATCGAAAATGCGCTCACCAACTGGTCCCCGCCGGGCATGTGCTGCCGCCCAGCTACATAGGCGGTCTCCAGGTCCCTCACCAGACCCTCCGCGTCGTCCCTCATCGCGTCCCGCCACGCGAACACGTCCGTTGCCTCCGCGGCGAACTTCAACGCGGGGGGGGGAACCGCCACCTCGACAAGCTCCCTGCCGTCGACAGAAGACGGACCCGCTGGCCTTCTTCCCGTCCAACGACACCCCCCCCAACCACCTGGTTCTTGGGTGGCTTGACGACTGCGAAGCAGCATTCCCGCAGTGAGACTGTAAGTGCGCCACAGTGCGCTACGGTGCGCCACAGTGCGCTACGGTGCGCTACGGTGCGCTACGGTGCGCTACGGTGCGCTACGGTGCGCTACGGTGCGCTACGGTGCGCCACAGTGCGCTACGGTGCGCTACGGTGCGCTACGGTGCGCTACGGTGCGCCACAGTGCGCCACGGTGCACTTCCAGCTCCTCTGTCTCAGCCGCGCTGGCACTTTTTGTTCCATGAGAGCAATCCAGACCCGCTTGTCTTTGTGTGTTCGTACGACGCGCGTCTCCCCTCCAGGCAAATCACCCAGGCAACACGAACTTCGTGTTGCCTGGGTGGGCGTGGTCCGAAAGCCCCGAGTCAGTTTTCGAGATAGATTGGAACTTATCAGACCGTGCATCACGCCGCACCACGGTCTATCACATCCATCCCGCTCGTGAGTTTGTGTGTTCAGCTGAAATGGTGTTCTTTTGCAACAGGTTCTTGCTAAAGGGTGCTACGGTCGCTTTTCTTCCGGACATGGTCTAAAGGCACACCCGATGTTGTTCTGGAACAGCTACGCCGAGACATATACGTTGAGCACCTCCCATTGCAAATACATGATCAAAATGCAAAGTATGTGTAGCGATGGTCAGCATTAGGCAGTGACATTTGTGCAGGGGGAATCCAAGTTGATGCCCGGAATCGGTCCATCCGGTTCATATCTATGGATAGGGGTACGTAAGGTCTATCACGAGGCCGCACAAGACACCGTGATTGCTCCCGACCAACCTGTGAGCCGATCCTTCCCTATCACCTGGAACTGCGCAGCGCAAACCACTTTCACTCAGATCGGAACGCCAGCGGCGACCGCTCTCCGTCCCCAATCCCGCGGACGCAGGCGGTGGAGGACTCTGTACGGCTGGACACAGAAGACCGGGCTTTCGGCGATTTCGTCAATGGCCTGCACGACGGCCCTCACGTTTGAGCCCCCCTCCCCGTTCCAGTCGTCGCGAGGAAGCAACCAATTACCGACGCCATCTCCGGACTGTGCAAGCATCCTGCTGTATTTGCGTTCAATTTCCATAGACGCCGTGCTGCGTGGCAGATCTCCTTTCAGTAGTGCGGCCTGCGGTGTTCACAGCGTTAGTCTCGCACACGTGAGGCTCCTTGGTCCGTGCAAGACGGGGTAGCAATGTTGTGCTAAGCCTCCAGGTGCATAATAGATGAGGTTACAAGCCGGTATTTCTTACCTTGAGTCGAACTGGACCGCCCACGTTGCTGCACCTGCTGTGCTTGCAACCGGATAGAAGCGGCGAACCAAGCTAGCCCACCAGGCTGCACCATTTGTGCTCGGAAGATAAATATACGAAACCCGATGCATGTCCGTACAGTGACAACGCATGGACCAGCTAAGGAAGAAAATGGACATTGCTAGACACCTGGAGTCGCTGTATCGAGATAGCCATCCGAAACGTTTCATTTCTATTGCCTCCTGTCACGAAGGCATCGGCGCCTGCATCGAGCACTAGCCGCAGAGACAACCACGCACAGTGCGTCAAAGTCGGGGCGCCGCTAACTCTGTCTCAAACTTTGCGTGCTGTGCTTGACGGTTGTGCTCTTGTGACCTTCTTCTTGTTCTTCTCATTCTCCTTCTTTCCATGGTCGTTTGGTTGTCCGGGAGAAGAGTAGGCGGGGTTTCGCTGGAGGTCACTGGTAGCACTCGAGAGCGATGCGCGCAGCACTTCGTTTCTGATACTGGCGCGTTCATGCGCACAGAAGCATCGACTGCCTGAGCGGCATGACAGAGAAGAACCCGAGGAATCATAGTCGATCGGCCGCAGCGAGGGGCCGACTCATTCAACAAGCATGAGCCAGCCGCACTGTCAGGCTCTGAAGGTCAGCTGTTTACGTGCAACACGATGACAGTGCGAGAACCCCTGCAGTATAGCGTTGACTCGCAGCCAACGAAGCAATGGTTCTCTTAATTCTTCCCGGCTAGAATCAGAACATCGCTTGCGTTAATTTGGGATCCGAGACGTGCACGTATCTGCTGCGGATTTCAAAAGGTTTAGATTGACGTCAACAACGAAGAGTTCGGACGGACCTTGATCGCGGGGTAGATCTCATTCCCTTGCAGCCGTACCGTTAACCGCAGTAGGTCTCCTATGCTACAAGCCTCCGGCCGACGGAAGAGTGTAGGTAAAGTCGATGCCAAGTTCTACCAGCTGAGTGACCCACGCGATTCCAAACAAAGGGGAGAAGAACCAGCCGGTGAGGGGTAGATGCCAAAATGTCCGACGGCGAACTGTGGGCGGCAGAGCGGGAACTGACAGCGTACGCCCAAGGCAAAGCGACAGCCGACCGCGTGTTCACCTCCGCCAAGGGCAAGCTGCCCAGCGAGCCGAGCAGCGCCGCCGGCGACCGGTCGGCGGGCGAACTGCTCGCGAAGGCGGAAGCTCGGCACAAGAAGCTGTCGGCCAGCTTCCGGCGGCTGACCGGGTTCCTGTTCCAGTGCCAGACGGCCGCCGTCTGCGCCATGGAGCGCGGCGCGGCCGCGAAGGCGCGGTCCCTCTGCTACCGGAAATGGTCCTCCTGGTGGCTGTGCCGCAGGACCGGCATGCTGCGCCGGCCGAGTGCCTCCGTTCCCGCGGGCAGAAGAGCCGCGTCGTTGCAGCCGCAGCCGTCGTCGGGTGCTGCTCCTAGCAACAAGTCAAGTGTCGCAGACGTCCTTGCGCAGTCGAACGCTCTGCAGTTGGAGCTGAGGCAGCAGAAGACAAGGCTCAGGTGTTTAATGCCGCCTTGACGCGGTGTGTCGTGGCCGCTATGACGTCTGGATGATGGTGATGCTGCTGCGATCGGCATCCAGCCGGTGCTTCAAATTTGTGAGCACAAGAGCACCTTCAACGTGTTTGAGCATTCGACAATTGGTTCCCATGGAGGCTGTGCCGTAGGACCGGCATGCTGCGCCGGCCGAGTGCCCCCCTTCCCGCAGGTAGAAGAGCCGTTGCAGCCGCAGCCGTCGTCGGGTGCTGCTCCTGGCAACAAGTCAAGTGTCGCACACGTCCTCCGCAGTCGAACGCTTTGCAGTTGGAGCTGAGGCAGCAGAAGACACGGCTCAGGTGTTTGATGCCGCCTTGACGCGGTGTTTCAGCTCTCCAAGAATCCGTGATGATACTGTTGTGGATAACTGGGCGAGAGGCGCCGCTACTATGTGGTCCGGATGTTGGTATGCTGCGATCAGCATCCAGTCCGGTGGCTGCCAGTCGGAAATCTGTGAGAGCCAAGAGCACCTTCAATGTGTTTGAGCATTCTGACAATGGTCCCCATGGAAGCTGAGCCGCAGGACCGGCATGCCGCGCCGGCCGAGTGCCTCCCTTCCCGCAGGCAGAAGAACCGCGTCGTTGCAGCCGCAGCCGTCGTCGGCTGCTGCTGCCGGCAACAAGTCAAGTGTCGCAGACGTCCTTGCACCGTCGAACACTCTGCAGTTGGAACTGAGGCAGCAGAAGACGAGGCTCAGGTGTCTGATACCGCTTTGACGCCGTGTGTTGTGGATAACTGGGCGAAAGGTGCCGCTATCTGGATGTTGGTGATCGGCATCCAGCCCGGTGCGGTCTGCAAATTTGTGAGAGCACAAGAGCGCCTTCAACGTGTTTGAGCATTTTGGCAATGATCCCCAAGGATGAGCCGTTTACGCCGTGTAGCCTGTCTCGTTGCAACCGTGTCGTCGTCGGAGCTTGCTGCGGGAACTAAGCCAAGCGTTGGCAGACGTCTTTGCGCAGCCTGGTTCAACACGACCGAGATCAAGCGAATCCGGTATTGTGAAACGAAAACCCGCTTCACGCGCAACTATCAGAGTGGGTGTTCGATGCCGTTGCCGCTTTGATGTTGTGTTCTGGCTTTTTTGTGAAAGTGATGTTACTGGCATTCAACAAATTCCGCACGAAGGAGCTCTGAATGACCAACGCACGAGAGCTTCCCGTTATTTATGTTGTCCAGTTGGTGCTAAGGCGAAAGCTAAGGGGTGGCCTCTGCACTGGAAGTAGTACTGCGCGAACTGCAACTCAAGCTTTGCGCGATGCGGCTGGTTGTTTCGTTTCGGAGCGAATCTGTTCTACTCTTCAACAAAAGCTGCGCACTCCTGTTCCCCACTTGACACTATAGATGTCCTAGAGAAAGGCACTGCCGCACTGTTTCCTCGCTTCACGCTTGTCTTGTGTCGACCGAACACCAACTAATACGACCTCATCCAACTGCTGTTTGAAGCCCGGAGACTAGAGAACCCTTTGTTGCTACTCGAAGCCGGGTTTGAGTCTTCAGTTGTCCACAGCGCCGTGACAGCGGGAATCGCGCTTTCTCAACCAAGCCGTAAAGTCCAGGCGTCAGGTAAGAAGTGGGGAGGGGTCTTCGTGCATCATGTTATGGTGGAAGCATCGGCGCCGGAGGCCTTCTAGCTTCTAGCACCCCCCACTCGTCCGAAATTGCATACAATGGGTTGCTAGCTTCTAGCACCCCCCACTCGTCCGAAATTGCATACAATGGGTTGTTGTCCGCAGGTTTTCTGCGACGTTTCAGAACGCCACCAATATGCTCTAAATCTAGGCAAAATCCCGTTTTAGCATTTTCTTGGCAGGTAAGAAGTAGGGAGGGGGGTCTTCGTGCATCATGTTATGGTGGAAGCATCGGCGCCGGAGGCCTTCGAACCTGGTAGTCGTCTGCACGCCTCCTCACGGCCGACACTCAGCGGCAAAGAGGGCGACATCATCGACGAGCTGGTCCAAAACCTGCCGTTCGCTGACTCCTAGCACCCCCACCCGTCCGAAATTGCATACAATGGGTTGTGCGTCCGTTTACTGCGACGTTTCAGAACGACACCAAAATCCTCTAAATTTAGGCAAAATCCCGTTTCAACAGTACTTGGCACGAAAGTCCTCCAGACAAAACACTGCCCCAACATTTCTTGGCAGGTAAGAAGTGGGGAGGGGGGTCTTCGTGCATCATGTTATGGTGGAAGCATCGGCGCCGGAGGCCTTCGAACCTGGTAGCTGTCGCGGGTGGTCTGCTGGCATGCGTGGGACCGGCGCGGGGTGAGGATGGCGGGGAAGCGGTGATCGCAGTGCTGCTGGTGTTCCTGTTCGGGACGTGTGTCGTCGGCGGGCTCGCGGCGCGCCACCTGCTGCGGAAGATCCACAGCCAGCGGGAGAAGACACGGCAGCAGCAGCTGCTGCAGAAGGAGAGCCGCGAGGAGGAGCAGCGGCAGCGCGCGCGGGCGGCCGCGAACGCCCGCCGGGCGAAGCCGAAGGCGTTCAAGACCCTCGCGATCAAGCCGCTCGACGCCGACGAAGGGCAGCGGGTGGAGAACGCGATGCTGAACATCTGCACCCCCGGCATCCCGGTCATCGACAAGAAGGAGCCGTACTGGCTGCCCCGCGGCAGCGGCGCCTGGGCCACCACGGACTCTGCCCGCGCCCAGCAAGACCTCAGCCTCCTCATGGCCGATACCCAGCGGCTCTGGGAGATGAAGGACGGCGACATCATCGACGAGCTGGTCCAAAACCTGCCGTTCGCTGACTCCCCGCACCCCCACGTCCTCCTGCGCGAAGTGTGCGACCGGATCTGGAAGCTGCACGGGAAGGACCACCCGACCAAATCGCCGCTGATGCTTTTAATCCTCCTGCTCTTCACCCAGGAGTTCCCCGACACCGACCGGCTCCTGCTGTACGACGCACCGGTGTGGATCGAGGGATCGACCCCGGGCATCGAAGGGTGGAAGGCCTACCTAACAGAGCGGCGGTCCGAGACGCCCAGCGAGCAGAATCCCTTCGCGCCGGCGCAGGGCGCGATGGGCTCGTCGGTGCGCGAGGAGATCGACCAGGCGGCCATGTCTGCGCTCAGCGCCAAGGCGAGTCTTCTTGCCGCGTCGAGCGCTTTCTCCGAGTACCAGAAGTGGATCAAGACGACCGTCGCCGTGTCGCACATGGCCGCGCAGCCGGCGATTTCGGCGCCGGACGAAGCGGAGCCCTACCAGGCCCTCCTCGACCCTTCGCGCAGGTGTGCGGCTTGTTCTTTTAGTCGTATACGACGCCAGTCTTAGAAGATTAATATCAACCACTTCCAGACGAACTACCACTGTAGTGGTAGTTAACTCACGAAAGTTCGCGGGTGTCACGTTAGCGGGCGAGAGGCCAAATAATGGTCGAAAGTGGTGAGCAAGAGCGTGAGCGGTTGTGCGAGGAGCGAGAGGCCCTGTTTCACAGTATATCATTAGTCGGTTAACCACTTAAGGACGGAGGGGCAGAGTTAATTTGGGAAAAGGGGTGGCTCCATGGCGAATCTCAGGTATCCGTTGGAGCTCGGAGCAGGATTTCTGCCCGGGTGAAGGACGCATTTCAAAGATTTGTGTCGGATCTTTCCGATACAGCAAACAGCGACCCACCATCCCGCCCCCTAGCTTTCCGTGTCCTCGAGGCGCCACAATGGAAATGTGGCAAACACTTGAAGATCATTAACAGTTGGTTCGTTTTCTACTTACCCTTTTACGCAGCGGCACTGAGACTGGAGCTAATTGCAGCACGAGACGCACACCAAGGAGGAGAATCCTACCTGTACCGACAATCTGGCGGGTTGCCCCGCCGTGTATTGTGCAGGCTGGAAGACAGAGTGTGGTTTGGCGGTCGATCACTAGTCCTGGACTAAAAAGCCGAAGGCAACGTGTTTTGGCGGTTATGATCAGAGTTCCTAACCTGAGAATGAAACAGGGTAAATACAAGCGGTAAGCGATCCGGCGCGCATAAACAAAACGCAGCGCATTTTTTTTTCTTCTTTTTTTGAAGAAGACTTGCCGGGGAAGACGGAACAGTTGCGGGTCTCCCAACCCTCGGACGCTAACAGGCTGCAGGACGAAGGAGGCGAACCGGTCAACGTAGTCGAACACTACAGGTACCTGGGCTCCGAGGTGTCTGCCGCCGCGGATTCTTCCAGGAGGGACTTTCTGAAGCGGAAGGCGCAGGCCTGGGGGATCCTTCGGGGTCTCCGAGCGGTCTGGCGCTCGGACATGTCTGAAGCTGCGAAGGTCAAGATCTTCGCAACGCTAGTGCTTAGTGTGTTCCTGTATGCCTCGGAAACGTGGACAGTGGGAGTGAGCCTCGGCACTGAGGTCAGTGGTGCCTACACCAACATGGTGAGGTACGTGAAGGTGGTGGTCTTCTCGAGGGACACCCGGGTGGCGAATGAGGAACTGCTGGAGGGTACCCAGACATAGGGTTGCTGCTCCTGGAGCGCAGGCTCAGATTTGCAGGACACTGCAAAAGGAGCACGGAGCCCGTCAGCGACCTACTGTTTGCCACTGCCCCAGCGATATACAAGAGAAAGCTAGGACGCCCGAACCTCACCTACGTGCAGGTCCTGGAGAATGACACGGGCAAAAAAGCGAACCAGCTCAGTGAACTAATGGAGGACAGGATAGAATGGGACAGTGTACGGGGCCTGATCTCAGAAAAGAAAGCATATGTGGCACCACCGAAAACGCGTGTGGAGATAAAACCGCACAACTCGCGAGGAAGGCCGAGGCTCCCCAGCGAGGAGCTAAGCACTGAAGCGCGGAGGATGCGAGATATCAATGCCCGGAAAAAGTTGGACCAGCTGGTGTGTAAGGCTTGTCACCACCGGGACTACTGCCAAGTCTGCAAGAGTGCGCTGTCAACGCATCGAGATCAGAGAAGCCAACAACGCATCCCTTGTGGACGCATCTCCTTCCGGGAGTGCTTGGAAGTACCCATATCAAAGTGGACGGACCCTAACTTCACCCACCTCTGCGACGATTGCTACGTCCTTGCTGATGACATCCGTCCTCAGTGAGGGCGGCCTTTTTCTTTTTCTTTTTCTTTTCTTCTTTTGAAGAAGACTTGCTGCTGTCTTCGTCCAGCTACCACCAACCACACATGCGTCTTCCGTCTAAACATGAAACTAAGGTTTTCCCCCCAATGCGGTGCGCACACCACCGCGACAATACCTTTTTTTCTAGCGTTATTTCTAATAACGCTAGAATTCTAATAAAGTCCAGAAAGTCCATGGTAAAGAAAGAAAGCCAAGAATACCGTCACTAAAAGGCATGAAAAGACGCTGAAAGGAAATAGGTAAATTTCCCTTATATCCCGCCCCTAACAAATATGTGCCCTTATATCCCGGTTCAAAACAAATTTGGTGCCCTTAGGGACGCCGGATTATTACCCGGGCGGGCCAACTGCCCGCCCAAAGGGGGGGGGGGGGACCCACCCACCCCCAAATCTCCCGAGCCCGCGGGATTTTTTTTTTTTTTTTTTTCAGTTTCCATTTTCACCACCTGCCTTCTTGGCTTCCGACACCGCCATACACAGCTGAAATGTACGGGTTTGGTTTGTTCTGGAAAGTCGAAATAAGGGGGGTTCGGGGGGCTTTGCCCCCCGGCCGAACGGTACGGCTCTATCAGGTCCAAGTTGCACTGCCCCTCCCCAAAAAACATCAACGTAATGGCCCAAACTTGGGCCATTACATCAATGTAACGGGCAGAATTTGACGGAAAACCACTGTTACATCAATGTAATGGGCAGAATTTGACGGAAAACCACTGTTACATCAATGTAATGGCCCAAATTTGACGGAAAACCACTGTTACATCAATGTAATGGCCCAAATTTGACCGAAAACCACTGTTACATCAATGTAATGGCCAGAATTTGACGGAAAACCACTGTTACATCAATGTAATGGCCCAAATTTGACGGAAAACCACTGTTACATCGATGTAATGGGCAGAATTTGACGGAAAACCACGGTTACATCAATGTAATGGCCCAAATTTGACGGAAAACCACTGTTACATCAATGTAATGGCCCAAATTTGACCGAAAACCACTGTTACATCAATGTAATGGCCAGAATTTGACGGAAAACCATCAATGTAATGGCCCAAATTTGACGGAAAACCGCTGTTACATCGATGTAATGGGCAGAATCTGACGGAAAACCACTGTTACATCAATGTAATGGCCCAAATTTGACCGAAAACCACTGTTACATCGATGTAATGGCCAGAATCTGACGGAAAACCGCTGTTACATCGATGTAATGGGCAGAATCTGACGGAAAACCACTGTTACATCAATGTAATGGCCCAAATTTGACGGAAAACCAGATGTAATGGGCAGAATTTGACGGAAAACCACTGGTTACATCAATGTAATGGCCCAAGTTTGACCGAAAACCACTGTTACATCGATGTAATGGCCAGAATCTGACGGAAAACCGCTGTTACATCGATGTAATGGGCAGAATCTGACGGAAAACCACTGTTACATCAATGTAATGGCCCAAATTTGACCGAAAACCACTGTTACATCAATGTAATGGCCAGAATTTGACGGAAAACCACTGTTACATCAATGTAATGGCCCAAATTTGACCGAAAACCACTGTTACATCAATGTAATGGCCAGAATTTGACGGAAAACCACTGTTACATCAATGTAATGGCCCAAATTTGACCGAAAACCACTGTTACATCGATGTAATGGGCAGAATCTGACGGAAAACCACTGTTACATTGATGTAATGGGCAGAATCTGACGGAAAACCGCTGTTACATCAATGTAATGGCCCAAATTTGACGGAAACCCACTGTTACATCAATGTAATGGGCCAAATTTGACCGAAAACCACTGTTGCAACTTGCATCAATGTAGTGGGCCAAATCGGCTAAAATGACCAAAATCCGGATTTTTCGAAAAGTGGCACGAAAACCGAAAAAAGTCTACTTGCGGGGTTCGAACCCGGGTCGTCAGAGCTTGGTACCCAAGGTACTACTGCATCAACCACAGGAGCTCTGGCAAAAAAAAAAAAAAAACCTTTCATTCGTGGCCGACTGTTCAAAAAACTGTCTTTTTCAGTTTTTGCGCCTTTGATGTAACAGTGGTTTTCTGTGAAATTCGGCCCGTTACATTGGTGTAATAGTGGTTTTCCGTCAAATTCTGCCCATTACATTGATGTAACAGTGGTTTTCGGTCAGATTCTGCCCATTACATTCATGTAACAGTGGTTTTCGGTCAAATTTGGCCCATTACATTGATGTAACAGCGGTTTTCCGTCAAGATTCTGCCCATTACATCGATGTAACAGTGGTTTTCCGTCAAATTCTGCCCATTCCATCGATGTACCAGTGGTTTTCGGTCAAATTTTGGCCATTACATTGATGTAACAGTGGTTTTCGGTCAAATTTGGCCCATTACATTGATGTAACAGTGGTTTTCGGTCAAATTCTGCCCATTACATTGATGTAACAGTGGTTTTCGGTCAGATTTGGGCCATTACATTGATGTAACAGTGGTTTTCTGTGAAATCCGGCCCATTACAGTGATGTAACAGTGGTTTTCCGCCAGATTTGGCCCATTACATTGATGTAACAGCGGTTTTCGGTCAGATTTGGGCCATTACATTGATGCAACAGTGGGTTTCCGTCGGAAAATCTTCATGCAGTTTTGGGGAAAAAATATTCCCACCAGAGGGGGGGGGGGGGACCCACCCACCAAAATTTTGGCGAAAGTAGTGGGCAGTTGGCCCGCCCGGGTAATAATCCGCTGTCCCTTATATCCCGGTTCAAAACAAATATGTGCCCTTATATCCCGAACCGGGATATAAGGGCACCAAATTTGTTTTGGACCCAAGATACTGGGGCCAAAAAATTCGAAAAAAAAATCGAAAAAAAATCGAAAAAAAATCGAAAAAAATTCGAAAAAAGTTCGAAAAAAGTTCGAAAAAAGTTCGAAAAAAGTTCGAAAAAAGTTCGAAAAAAGTTCGAAAAAAGTTCGAAAAAAGTTCGAAAAAAGTTCGAAAAAAGTTCGAAAAAAGTTCGAAAAAAGTTCGAAAAAAGTTCGAAAAAAGTTCGAAAAAAGTTCGAAAAAAGTTCGAAAAAAGTTCGAAAAAAGTTCGAAAAAAGTTCGAAAAAAGTTCGAAAAAAGTTCGAAAAAAGTTCGAAAAAAGTTCGAAAAAAGTTCGAATTTGGTCAATTCTTTGTCAGAATTTTGGTCCAGTTCAAAAATTGGGTCAAAATTTGGTCGGGTTTTTGGACAGTCTTGGGCGGTCCACCGAACCCACACAGAAGTATGTCGAAAGCCAACACTGATGCAGCCGAACTTAAGCCGGGGTACCTGGCTTTAGAAAACCCCCCAGGTGACAGCAAACCTGCCCCCAGAGCAAACTGGAACTGGTCTTAGTTTGTACTTTCTAGCTTTCATTCGATACGTTTGCAGTAGTCCCGCAAATACACCCAGCAGATCAAAGAAAGGGGGAAAGGTGGAAAATGCAGATCAAACGGGAGTAGAATGTGCGCACGCTTATCCGTCTCTTGACTTACTATGCCGTGTTCTGAAAGCTGTCGAGGGGCCCCTCCATAGGTTCTCGCATGATTCGTTCGCCTTTGTAACACTATCCGTTTGTAGTAAGCTTCGCAATTGTGTTCTTGCAATATCTAACCGAATGGTGGGTGGCGGATTTCCGCGCTCGTGCGCAAGACACAATTATGCTGCTTTTGCAGTGCAAGCTGAACCCGGTTCGCGACTTCGGTCGCGGTAAAGTGTTACAAAGTCTTCAGCTTTCAGATCCGGATACGCGTATGCAACAGATAGTTAGAGGTCACTTGAAGGATACCCGTGTGCAGCGTTCGAAAGAGTTTGCGTATCTGGAGTCTTTTTTTTGGGGGGGGGAAGGCCCTTTTGACCCTGTATTTTCGAGAAGAATTTTGAAACAGCCCGAAGATATTCGTCGATTCCTGATATTCGTCCAGCGTAATGGTTGTCCAGATTACTGACCGTGAGAAAGGGTTCCAAGTACATGCTGTCAATTCTGTCTGAGTGCGCGACGCAGTTTCCCGATAGCCACCGCGTGCCTTCTGTGCCCTGTGGGCACAAAGACAGTTCAAAGACACTTCAGGAAGGAATAAGCCATTCTTGCGTGATGTACTGAGGAGAGCTGCCACCTTGTTGTTAGCCTACCGTCCTGGGTTCGGTTCCGAGTTTGGAAGGTTCGGTTTTGGGTTCGGTTTCGGGTTCGGTTTCAAAACTGACCCCAAAACCGAACCCTTCCAGAATTTGGGACCCAAATTCTGGACCCAAATTTGGGACCCACATTTTGACCCAAATTTTAGACCCAAATTTTGGGTCCAAAATTTGGACCCAATATTTGGACCCTATATTTGGACCCTATATTTGGACCCTATATTTTTTGGACCCAATATTTGGACCCAATATTTGGACCCAATATTTGGACCCAATATTTGGACCCAATATTTGGACCCAATATTTGGACCCAATATTTGGACCCAATATTTGGACCCAATATTTGGACCCAATATTTGGACCCAATATTTGGACCCAATATTTGGACCCAAATTCTGGACCCAAATTTTGGACCCAAATTCTGGACCCAAATTTTGGACCCAAATTCTGGACCCAGATTCTGGACACAAATTTTGGACCCAAATTTTGGACCCAAATTTTGGACCCAAATTTTGGACCCAAAATTTCAGACCCAAATTTTGAACCTGCCCTAAAAACCCGGTTCAAAACAAATTTGGTGCCCTTATATCCCGAACCGGGATATAAGTGCACAAATTTGTTTTGACCGGGATATAAGGGCATTACACCAAGTACATAATGTTGTCGACAACGAAAAGCAAAAGAATAAACCAAAAGTACGCATTTCTTTTTAGCCACAGGCAATGTAGGAAACTGAACCGCCCGGGTAGGCTAATTTGCCACCTGAAAACACATCCAAAATATGAGTGTGGTCCACGAAACCCCTAGTTTTCGTTTCTTCTGAATGACACCTCAACCACAATATGTTGTCGACAACAAACAAGTAAAAGCCTAAAACAAAACTACGCACTTCTTTCTCCTACTCGCGGTGTACACTCTCCTATTTAACTTCGACGAACAAGCCGTGATGCTTGCATCGAACGAGCATGCCTGTCTAAACGTGAAACTAAGATTTTCGCTATCCCCACCAACCCTCTTTCTATTTTGCATCCCTTTACTAGACAACATCTTCCTCGAAGAAGACTTGATGCTAGCATCAACCGTGCACGAAAGGCAGTGCTCTGTCTAAACATTAAACTATGATTTTCCACCCACCCTCAGGGAATCGAACACTTCCCGCGGCACCGAAGACTTCGGGACAGCGGACAGAGGGGCGAAGGTGTACTACAAGACAGGGGTCAACATCCCGCACCCTGTCATCTCGCAGCTGCACCACGCCGGGTGCATTCCGCTCGGGAAGAAGTCGCTGCTGGCCCAGCGGCTGACCGAGCACAGCGGCAGGAAGGGCAGCGACTCTTCGAGTTCGACGTCAGCGCAGGACGAAGGTGACCCGCCGCCGCCGACCGACAAGCCCCGCCCAGCCTCGCCGCCGCTGTCGCCGGTTCACGTCGAAGACCCGCGCGATGGCTTCGTGAACCACGAAGACGGCATGTCAGACATCGACGAGACGCCGCCGCCGCCGCCGCCTATTCGAGTCGTGGCGTGGGCGTCTCCGCTGCTCTGCTCCACCCGACGGGACATCATGCCCTTGCACCGAATACGGGGCAACACGACGTCGAAGAGAGCCGAGAATACCGTGTATCTGACCATCACCGTCCCGCAAGTCCCACACCTCTCCTTTTTGGAGCCGGGCGACGATTCCCCGACGCCATGTCTCGTAGACGTCACGAAGCTCTCGCAGTACGGAGACGAGCAGGCGTTCATATTCCCGGCGTTCAGCGTGCTGACCATCGACAAAATCACACTGCAGCCTGGGCTTGGGACCTTCGTCGACCTGCGCTTCGCGGGGGTGCTAGCGCCTGCGACGCAGTGCACGTTCTCCCGCGACGTCTTCAACGAGCTCTGGGCGGCGGAGGCGAAGCTCTCGCGGGTGCATGCGCTGCTGGACACGCTGCTGCTCACCCACGAAATCCCGCAGTGCCTGTACGTTAGTGGGGTGAGTGAACACGTGGACGGAACGTACGCGTTGCTCGATAGAAAGGGGAGGGGGATGCCCATATGGGAGAAGAGGTCGAGCTGCTTTTATGTGTTCACCTCCGCGTCGACGAAGCGGTGGGTTATAGGCCGGGATGTGGAAGGGGGAACAGGGCTTGTCGTGTCCGAAGGACACAACGGGGCGATGCCGCACATCATGCAGACGTGGCTGAGAGGCGCGAATTCGAAGTATCAGGAGGCGTGGATCTTGGACGGTGCCATCACGGTGACCGCCGTGCGGCGCCCAACCGACACGCACCACGTGTACTTCGGGAAGGAGAAGAACGACGAGTTCTTCGGCCAGCAGCGGCAGCCGTCGTTCGCGGTGCCGCAGTCGCTGGTGTCGGCCGGGGCGGAGTACCGGACGTCCGGCAGGGCGTACCAGGACCGGCACAGCGTGAAGAACGTGTTCTCCCCCGCGTCTCTTGCCAGCGAGGGCTTCACCCTCGGCAGCGCCTCCGACGACTTCGGCCACTTCTCCCGCGCCTCGACTGACACTCCGCGCAACAACAACATCAACAGCCGCGGCCTTGCAACCCCGCTCCTGCTTGAGTCGCGGTCCGACGGCACCGCGTCACCCACGGCGTCTTTGCCCCTGAACCTTGACTACGAGCCGCCGCCAAGCCAGTACACGCACCTCCCGCCGCCCGGGCCTGGGGCGCGGGCGCAGCTGCTTATCCTGGAGGGCACGTGGCAGACCCCTTCGGGGATCACGGCCATCGTGGACACGGCGAGCATGACGGTCACGTTCCGGTCGCCCAGGTGGAAGGAGGCGACGGCTGCCTTGGCAGTGGGGGGGCAGGGCGTGATGCTCGGTGACGTCTGCATCAAGTCAGCGACGACGACGACTGTAGTGTGGACAGACGGCGAAGTGTGGTACAAAGCACCACCGGTGCGGAGTGAGAGTGCGTTCTTCTCCTCCCACCGTCGCGACTTGTCTCCTCCTCGTCGCTGAGTGCACCATTGTTGCCATGCATGCATGCAGACGATGTGGCTTCAAGGCGTGAATTCGAAGTATCGGAGCGTGGATCCTGGACGGCGCCATCACAGTGCGGAGTGACAGTGCGTTCTTCTCGTCCCACCGTCGCGACTTGTCTCCTCCTCGTCGCTGAGTGTACCATTGTTGTCATGCATGCATGCAGACGTGGCTTCGAAGCACGAGTACGAACGCGAATCCAAAGTATCACGAAGCGTGGATACAGACGACGCCCCACCGACACGTACCGCGTGTATTTCGGCGAAGCAGAAAAATCGATGAATTTTTCAGCTCGCATTATTCCGGAAGAGAAGGTGCCTGGCAGACCCCTTAGAAGATCGCGGCAATTGTGGACACGGCATGACTGTTACGTTCCGATCGCCCGGGTGGAAGGCGACGCCTTGGCAGTCGCAGGGCAGGGCATTTTGCTCGGTGACGTGACATCAAGTTAGCGACGTATTGTGGACAGACGGTGAAGTGTGGTACAAAGCTCGACCGGTGCGGGGTGAGAGTGCGCTCTTCTCGTCCCTCCTCATTGCTCCAGAACGCGTTTATTCTCACCTCGTCGCACCGTCATGACTTGTCCTCCTCGTTGTTGAGTACGAAGCACAGTGTTTCTACACCCCGCGCGCATGCGCTGCAAAACGCACTTCTGACCTAAATGCACATTTTCCATACCGTATTTGCCTATACCAATAGCACCCTGTTCCGTCTAGTCACCAATACATCCGCAGTACGCTCGTGCGTGACGCACTGTTTCGCCAAGTGTAAAGACGCAAAGCTTCGTTGAAAAACGTTGCGTCTTCCTCCCGCAGCATGGTTGGCCGGGATGCGTGCTTGTGTCACGATCGTGGTCCTCACCCGTGCCTCGTCAAAAAAAAAAAAAAAAAAGAAACACAAAAACAAAACCGTCAGAAGCGTTCTGGGAAACCATACAAACACATTTCCCCGGCGTACAAACAAAGAGTTCAAGTGTTAGATCCTGCCTGGCCTGTTCTTATCCCATAGATCGCTTTAGAAGAGGGTGCCACCCCTCGCGGGTTCCCTAGAGCCGCGTCTCGTTTTTGAAGCAACTAAGTTGTCACGTAAAGGAAAGACCGTCGGGAGCGTTCTGGGGAAACCTTGTACCCACATTCACCCCGGCGCACAAACAAAATCGACAAGCGATGTTTTTCTTCGCTCATTCCCGCTTTCGTGTACATCAGCCTTGCACAACATGGCCGAAGAAGCCACGGTCAACTCCGCGTGCAATCCTTGAGTCCGGGGTTGCCCGCCTCTCCCATAGTTGCTGGCGTCTCCACGGGCTTGTTTGTCAGTACAAGTCCTGCCTTGACAAGTACATCTGTACTGACGGGAACATTTCCGGAACACCGGTTGCACATGTAAGAGAAAACGAAGCCAACGAAAAGTGCTAATACAGGAAACCCCCCCCCAGAGAGGTTTATACCCTGTACACGCGAAGAACAAAATCTAGTTGTACCGGATCCTTAGCATCGAGGAAGCGCGGTACAATGCATGGAGTGGGTAGACTGGAGTCGAAAGGACGAATGCGAGCTCCTGCGCATCCGGATACCAGGGACCGGCGAGGCGTCGGCGCTGCTCGAGGTTAACACCAGCTGCATGCAGTCGCACTCCGCTGCAGCGAGAGCACCGTTCCCAACCAAGCGGTCTGCTTCACCGGCAACACGGGCGGCGGCAAGAGCTACGTCATGGCCCAGCTGGCGACTGGCCGGCGAGAGAGCTAGCCGGTGAAGACAGACGCAACTGAATACATTAGACACAGAACCGAGTCGTACTACCCGACCCTGGATACCTCCATGCTTCAGACCCCAGGCACGCCTTTTTCACGGAGGCGAGACCTCACTTATCCACAGATCTCGTGTTGCTGTCTGCGAGCACTCTCTCTCTCTCTCTCTCTATCGTGCACATATCGCTTACGACGCGTTATCATGGTACCTTCGTTCCCGATGAATTCATCCCACTCAACCATGCAGCCTCCCTTACAAGAGAAACGCGAGAAAAGCTAGCATACGGCTGCGGCGAGGAGAAGCGCGGTACAATGCAATGGAGTGGGTAGACTGGAGCAGAAAGGACGAATGCGAGCTCCTGCGCATCCGGATACCAGGGCCCGGCGAGGCGTCGGCGCTGCTCGAGGTTAACACCAGCTGCATGCAGTCGCACTCCGCTGCAGCGAGAGCACCGTTCCCAACCACGCGGTCTGCTTCACCGGCGACACGGGCGGCGGCAAGAGCTACGTCATGGCCCAGCTGGCGACTTGCCGGCGAGAGAGCTAGCCGGTGAAGACAGACGCAACTGAATACATTAGACACAGAACCGAGTCATACTACCCGACCCTGGACACCTCCATGCTTCAGACCCCAGGCACGCCTTTTTCACGGGGGCGAGACCTCACTTATCCACAGATCTCGTGTTGCTGTCTGCGAGCACTCTCTCTCTCTCTCTCTCTCTATCGTGCACATATCGCTTACGACGCGTTATCATGGTACCTTCGTTCCCGATGAATTCATCCCACTCAACCATGCAGCCTCCCTTACAAGAGAAACGCGAGAAAAGCTAGCATACGGCTGCGGCGAGGAGAAGCGCGGTACAATGCAATGGAGTGGGTAGACTGGAGCAGAAAGGACGAATGCGAGCTCCTGCGCATCCGGATGCCAGGGCCCGGCGAGGCGCGGGCGCTACTCGAGGTTAACGCCAGCTGCATGCAGTCGCTCGCCCGCTGCAGCGAGAGCACCGTGCCCAACCACGCGGTCTGCTTCATCGGCGACACGGGCGGCGGCAAGAGCTACGTCGTGGCCCAGCTGCTGGCGGGCGACTGGCCGGCGCGGGGGAAGCCGGTGAAGACGGATGCGACGGAGGGCATCCGCGTGTACGCGCACCGCCCGGGAAGGGGCTACCGAGCTCTGCTGCTCGATACAGAGGGGCTCCACGCGACGGAGCCGCGGCATGCCTTCTTCACGGAGGAGGACATGGGTGCGCACAACAGCTACAGGCGCCCGGGCGTACTAACGCTGATCCCGCATTTCGCGCACCAAGCCGCCGACGTGGTTGTGTACGTCTGGGGCCCGGAAACGGCGGGGGAACACGCGATGGAGAAGGCGTACCAGGCGTGCGTCGAGTGCTTCTCGCTGAAGAACGAGGCTGGGGGAGGCGGCGGCGGTGCGGGCGAGAACCGGCCCGCGCTGCTGGTCCTGCTCAACAAGCAGCCCCTCCGGCGCTGCTTCTCGGCGCGGGGCGCCGCGGCCGGCGGCGAGGCGGAGTTGATAGGCCCGGAGGAGGCGAGCCGGGAGCTGCGGTCGATAGACGAGCGAGGGGGCCATGGCGGCATCCTGCCGCGGCACTTCTCGTCGGTTTGGTGCCACCGGCTGCCGTTCATCGGCTCGAAGTGGCGCGCCCGGTCCGGCGGGGAGTACCTTACCGGCGAAGCGGTGTTCCAAAGCGCGGTGCATGCCCTCGACGAAGTCATCCACACGGCTCTCCTCCACCGGAAGCGCTCCTGCGCCACAGTAGACGGGCGCCGCGTGTTCCTGTCCGAGCTGGGCTGGGTCATCAGCGTGCCCGACCGTGCTCGATGCGTCAACGATCCGTCCTTCCACCGGTGGGCGGCCCCGCGGGGCACTGCGGTTGCCCAGGTCGTCTTTTGGAACGGCGTCGCGTTTCTGCTGAGGATGGAAGAAGGCGGCCGGGCCGGCATCTCGCTCGCGCAGCACGACGGGCGGCAGGCCATCGCGCGGGCCCGTCGAAAAGACAGGAAGGCGCACCTGAACGGGGGCTAGCGAGGAACCACCCTTCCCTCCGGAGAGGACCGCGAGCAGAGACGCCAGATCGCGGAGAAGTCTGGTCTCGCCGCCTGCCTTTCGGGACCACGAGGTGCTGATCTCCCGGAACTGCACCGAATTGCTTGCCGCTGTTTATCACAGTGAATCACGGGTCCACTCCGGTCTATCAAGTCCATCCCTATCCCCTAGAGCCGCATAGAGTTCCCTGGAGCTGCATTCTGCGGTCTGTGAAGGTCTATCAGGGGATGAGACTGGCTAACCACGAGGACAGATTGCGCCATGCTCGGGAACACTTCAAGTGTGCAGCACAAAGCACGACGGGCGGCAAGCCATCGCGGGCCCGAAAAGACAGGAAGGCGCACCTGAACAGGGGTTAGCCTTCCCTTCGACTCTCACAAGGCAGTGGGCCCCGAGCAGACGCCAGATCGCGGAGAAATCTGCTCTCGCCGCCTGCCTTACGGGACCACGAGGTATTGATCTCCCGGAACTGCACCGAATTGCTTGCCGCTGCGCGGTGCACGCCCTGGACGAAGTCATCCACACGGCCCTCCTCCACGAGAAGCGCATGTATTTAGGTGACGCGGGACACTTTCAAGACTGAGAACAAGTCAGTGTAAGCGCGCAGCGAAGTTTCAACGTGTCCTAATAGTACCCATACCTACTGCTCGTCTTAAGGACAAGAAGTTCCCCGTGTCAACTGTACGTATGCTCGCCACTTCGCCAGCTCACCCGGCATCACTAAGAATCTGATGGCGAACGACATGTCTGCAACCCTGGGCCCAGTGGTTCAACCGCCGCTGGCGGGAAGAGTTAAACGAGCATGTGCGGCGGCCGCCCATCTGAACAACTCGACGGCCACTGAGAATCGAAAGACGAGCGAAGTGTCCAAAAACAGGAATCTGCGCCAACCTGTGGCTCACTCAGGGCAAAAGCCCCCTGTACGAACGATCTCTCCGCAACTCGCAAGGGGAGGCGGCAGTCTCTCACCTGTAGTTCCTCGTGAAAACAGTCTTTCTAGCCGAGACACCCCAGTCTTGCCGCCCTTCCCCCGTGTTTCTCTTGCGCGCCGCGTCTCACATTTTCATCGACCTTACCTATTCTTCATTCGCCCAGCCTAGCTTTGTTCCTTTCTTTCTTCTCCTTTTTTTTTCCCCCTTTCTTTGCATTATTCGGGCTCTCACTCACTTATTCCCGTACAAACCGTCTGTGGCGATAAAACTGCATAGGCAGAGTACTGGAACCCGCGGATTGCCTGCGATCCTAGCATTTTGGCTGCACACCTTACGGTGCAGCAGGTTTGCCACAGATTGGAGCTTTCATCCGCGCATCTGTTCTTCAACCTCTCTGTCAACACGAGCGAAGTCAAGGCCGAATGCTCTCGGGGTTCACCTTCGACAGCGCCTTCTTCAGCAGCTTAAGATATCGTCAGTTGTAGCATCAGCTTCAGCTTCTCACAATCCTCAACAGACGTGTGTTCACCAGTGGACACGGAAGCAAATTCGAAACGAGCCCCGTTGAACAGGACAATTTGCGAGCTTTGCCGACTATCCTTTACAAGAATATGTCGTGGAACTTCCTTGCACTTTGCACTTCTGCAACGAAGTCTGAACCCCATGCGCGTGGCGGCATCTTGAATGCGCTCGCTTTCGTCACTGCTTTTCGCCAGTCTATGTCAGTTTTCGCCTGCCTCACGCGTGTTGACATAGTTTGTGTCGTCACAGCTGCGGATGGCCTTGTTTCTGCTGTGGGTGCAATGTACACTTTCTCCCTCGTTTGATTAACATGCAGCCTATCTTCCGTTTAAATGCGGCTCCTTTACCGCTTGCTCGTACTTGGAAAATGCACGAAACGTCAAAACCTGATTTAGCTTGTTGTCGTGTTCTTGGAGGGAATTATTCCACCACTTGGCAGCGTCTTTCATCCTCCTTCCCGTAACAATCGCAGCAATGCGTTTCTTCTCGCCAGCGTTTTCCTTTGCGACTGCCAGCAACCGCTTCCTCGCAACCTGTTGAACTGAGTGGACAAAGACAGTCGGATCTGCTCCCGCATTGGAAAAGGGCTGACGCAGGCATCTAAATTTACTGCCATTCCCTAAGTAAACTTTCCAAGTCTCCTCAAACATATGTGGCTAATACGGCGTGCAAAAGGATACCTTTATTTACACGTTTTGTATTAAACCCGCACACGGGTATTTCTCTTCGCTGCCTTCTAGCAGTATTGCTCTTTGCGCCCTTACGGTGCCGTGTCTTAGCCCTTCGGGAATCGACCCGCTTCAGCCACAACCACTCATCTATCTTCCTCACCAGATGCCGCAGGTTATCGCAAATTTGTCTACTTAACCACTACATGCGCACGCTCTTATCCCCTCATTGGGAATCTGGCGATACAATGTGGTGCAGCTGTCGGTAGCTCGCAATTTGTCAGAACCCCTCCGCACCCCCCAGGGGCGAGGGGGAGGGGGAGGGGGAGGGGGCAAGGACTCAAGGAAGCCCGCAAAAATGCACTTTTCATCTCAAAAGTAGTCCGTTTTGGGGACAGTGGGGGTATGCTGTCAATAGCTCGCAGTTTGTCCCGCAGACCTTCTTACCGCGGTGTGAACTCTGCCGCCCCGCGCTTCACTACACGGTGAGGTCCAGCCTCAGAAGCTGGAGTTAAAGAGGATGTGACTCGGGTGTGCCCGAGCCACACCCTCTTTAACTAGTTCCTGAGGCTGGACTCCACCGTGTAACTCACTCCGACCCCGGTGTTTTCATGAATGTGCCAGCGAATCGATCCTCTAGCCTTTTCTCGTTCGCGCCGGCACGGCCCGCGAATTCGAACCCATGTCCGCCCAGCCAGCCACGCGCCCTGATAACCGCCGTGCATGGAAGGGAATCGAGAATAGAAGAAAATCGGGGGAAAAAAAAGGAGATAACCTGTTTTCTTTTCTTACATTTTGCGTTTCCGCCTTCTCTGGTGTCGTGCTGAAGTTTCCCATCAAGGCGCTAGCCGCCGCCGTAGGCCGTGCAATTGCCAAGAAGAAGAGATCCCGCGACGCGTCAAGACGGTGCTCCCCCGCGAAACGGGCTCGCCCGCCAGCCGGTTGTGTCAACACCGACGCCGTCACCCTCGGTGGCGGGGCAGCGGCCCGCGCCGCGCCTCCGACGGAACGACCTACGCCCACCTTAGAAGTACGGGTTTGAAGCGAGGCGACCAGAAACTCCTCGGAGAGATGGTCCCTGCACTCCAACTCCTCTCTCTCTCTCTCTCGTACTTCTGCTCTGAAGCGCCTCGCGCCTTCGGGCGACCGTGAAGGTTACAGGCACGCGGGTGTCGCTAGCCCTCACCAAAGGGATATGGCTAGCCCTCAGATACGCACCGACACCCTTCCCCTCGTGAGGCAACCTTTAAGAGCACGCCGCGTCCAAAGGATATCCCTACCGCCGAAGGTCATCCGGAGACACGAAAACTTGCACTCAGAACTTGCACTTTAAAACCTGAAGTTTCAAGCGAACTTTTACTCCGAGACGAACAGTGTGATGCACAGGCCTTCGATTCGATGCATTCGACAACCAGCACATGAAGTCTAAAAATAATCTACTTCGAACTTGTCCACGTGTAAGTCGGCCTCGTTGTGCTCCGATAGGCAAACAACTGCGTGACGTGGACTGAAAGACGGAGCGGCCGCTTTAGTCACTCATTCGCTCGTACACATTGCACCGCCCCTGCAGGAGGTGGCGCTCTGCAGCCGGTGCTTCACGTTTGTGTCTGCAGACTTCGGAACGAGGAGGTGCAGGCAACCGCACATGTTTTAAATACCTACCCTCCTCCCCCGACTTGATGCTGACATCAATCATGTCGACACACGCCTGCCAGGCGGTCTCGCCCGCCGGTCAGAACGCCCCCGGCTGCGCCACCATCGGTGCAATCATCATCTATGACAGGGCCGCAGCTCGCACCGCGCCCACGTCACTTACGCCCGCCGTAGTAGCACGGGACAGTAGTGGGGCGACCGGATACTCCCCGGAGAGATGGTCCTTGCACTCTAACTCGTCTCTCTCTCTCTCTCATGTATGAGATCTAAACATTAAGCTAATATTCCTCCCCGGCCGGCCCACCTTGCCCCGACTTCCACTCGAAAAACAGTGCGGGGAGGGGGCCAAAGAAAAGCGTCGTTCTTTCGCGCACCCTCTCTTTCTTTCTCACTTACTCTCTCTCTCTCTCTCTCTCTCTCTTTCTGTCCTCTTGCCCTTTCGCGTGCCGAGGGGAAGAAGGAAAAAAAAAGAAGAAGTGTAATCCACAAGGAGACTAAGGCAAGATGCCGCCCGCGATGCTAGAATCCGTGATGGACTGCGACGCAGTCGTCCTCCTGAACGGGGGCCCAGGAGCGAAGACGGTAGTCGAAAAGGATGGGATCCTCGGCTTCGAGTTCCCGGGCGACACGAAGCCCGTGACGAAGATTACGAACCACGACTGCACCCTCCAGCCGTGGTTCCGTCAAGCCACGAAGGGCACTCCGATCCCGGCGAAGTCTGTCATCGCTGGGGAGAGCGCGAAGATCGTTTACGACCAGTACCTGAAGGACGCCCCGGCGAAGCTGATCACCGGGCAGAACCTCCTCGTCGTCTCGTACGGCGACGACCAGTCAAAGAAGCGCGACAACATCCTCGGCAGCAGCAGCTCGGACACGGCTATCGTGCACCACTTCCTGGAAGGGCTCTTCGCAACTCCCGTATGCTTTTTCCTTTTGTATAAGCACCTGCTTTGTAGGAAATACTTGAGAAGACTGCCGGTTGCGAAATCTCAAAGGAGGTAAATGTGCTGTGTGCCCGTACGAAACACAGGTAAATCTGGGTTTAGTGGCGGGCGTAAGCGTTCAACAAAGCATGCCGAAAGCAGCTCGACAGGTAAGCGCCAGCTTGGAAGGAAATGCTCGACAAAAGCTGCTCGGCAAAGAACCGTCCGCAACTACCGGAACCGCGTGTTGAACGGACGCCAACAAGATAACATGTCAAAAGTCCTGAGTGAAATACTCGAGGGACTGCCTTGTGCTCATTTCGAAGGAGGCTAGAGGGGGAGAAAACAATACAACTACAAAGTGGGTCTTTTTTGTTGAACGCTTACGCCCGCCACTAAACCCAGATTTACCTGTGTTTCGTGTGGGCTACAGCACATTTACCTCCTTTGATCTATCGCAACTGGCAGTCTCCTCAAGCATTTCCTACAAAGCAGGTGCTTATACAAAAAAAATACTCGAGGGCTGCCTTGTGCTTACTTCGAAGGAGGCTAAAGGGGGAGAAACAATACAACTACAAAATGGGTCTTTTTTGTTGAACGCTTACGCGGGTGCTCATACAAAAAAATATCACACGGTGGTGTAAGCGAAGAACAAATCAGGTTGTGTTTGTATTGTATTTGCCCCTTTACCTCTACAGTTCCTTCCTTCCATTCGGAGTCAAAAGCAGCTATGTCGAGTATAAAGGGGGGTCGAATAATAACACTGTGTTATTATTCGATTTGACGAATAATAATAAAGTTCCGGGTAGCCGAACAGTAGCAGGATCAAATAGTGGTAGTGTGTTTAGCCATTCAACCAGACGTGTGTCAAATAACTGTTATCATTCGACCCCCCCCCCCTTTAGTAGAGTTTGCTACTTTCAATGGGGCCTCACGACGGCGACACTGTTGACCGCGTCTTAATTGAGGACCGATCCGAGCACGCAGTTGTTGTTCGCCCATCCACCGTTCAACTAACAGGGCATCGAAGACTTCAACGTGGCGCTCACGGCTTACGCCGTGGATCCGACCTCTCTGGGCATCACGGATTTGTTCGCCGAAGACGGTGGCAGCGCAGGGCTCAGGGACGCAGATGCCAAGCGGGCAGGCGCTGACCTTGTCGGCTTGGAAAGTATGCAGTTTTTTAGAGGGCGACGGTTGCAACATAAGCCGACTTCCATGCAACACAACACATTTAGACTCGGCGCTCGCTCTTTCATCTGCCGCGACCCTCCCCGCGTCTTCAATACGCAATGCCGCAGTTTCCACCGTGTCTGTACGTCGCGCCAGCTCTGCCATAGCGCTGCCCGGGAGTAGGAGTCGGTCGTAGTGTTCCGGTACATACGTGACTACCACCTGCTCCCCTGTGGCGCCCGCGCGAGGTGCGTATCGTAGCAGGATGTGCGGTCTCCTGCTGTCCAGTACCCAGATTGTCGTCCCGGTGACCGTTGCGGCTGCCGTCAGCGTCATCTCGTCCCCGTACTCGTATGGTTCCCGCATCGCCTCCACGTAGAAATCCCAGCTGCCGTACCTTTCGGTCGGCGCGAAGTGTGCCTCGAACGTCGGGTCCTCCAACATCGCGTCCACAACACGCGCACGAAGCCCCCCTACCGACCATCCCGGCAGCCCGGCCACGACCGCTGCGAACTGGCAGGCACCGTCCCCAGGAATCTCTTGCAAACTAGCTCCCATCGCGTCCGCCGCTTCCTTCAACCTAGACCCCAGCGTTTCGAGCGTCTTCCCTCCGCCACGCATCTCGTCGTTCGTCAGTAACGCTTCGCCGACGCCGGTTGGTGCGCCTTCTTCGTCTTCGCCAACGGTGACTTCCCCGGCGTTCCCAGCGGACGCTTCGGTTGCGTCATGTGGACGTCTTCAGACGGAGCCTCGGCCCGTCCCGTCTTCTGCTTCGTCGGTGTGGCGACGGGCGTCTTCGGCGCCTTCTTCTTGATCGGGGTTCGGTCTACGGGCATCGCCGGGGGTGTCTTCGGCGCCTTCTTCTTGATCGGGGTTCGGTCTACGGGCATCGCCGGGGGTGTCTTCGGCGCCTTCTTCTTGATCGGGGGTCGGTCTACGGGCATCGCCGGGGGTGTCTTCGGCGCCTTCTTCTTGATCGGGGTTCGGTCTACGGGCATCGCCGGGGGTGTCTTCGGCCTCATCGTTGCGACCATCTCAGTCAGCTTCGCCATCTGAGCACTGAGTGCTGCGATGTCACCTCGCAGCGCGTTGTTCTTCGCGCGTAGCTCCGCGTTCTCCGCCCGGAGCTGTCGCACCGCGCCAACGAACGAAAGTTGTACAAATGGCAAGGCGCGCAGATGCGCTTTTTAAGAAAATTCGGAAGTGTTCAGTGACGGGAGGGCGAAGGGGTCGTTCACCCTCAATCTGTAGTCCTCAAGGAATTGTGGATCGAGAAGTATGTAGCGCGTCTCCTTATCATGAAGGTCAAGGAAGAAGATGCATGCAGGTTTCGATGTGTAGCTGATTAGAACCTGAAGCGGTAGCTTTTCGATTGGGCTACCCTTATCCTTCGATGGGAAGTATCTCTAAATGGCAGTCTCAACTGCTGAGGCGCTCGACTTGAAGTTTCTGAGAAACTGAAGACGATTCGGATGAGGGACACGATGAGCCGTAGCCACGACCATGAATCCAAGACACTCGAGTGCTCTTTCGAGGGTGAAGTGAATTATCTCGACCTTTTTTGAGGGTTGCGCCCTTATCTCGACCTTTTTTGAGGGTTGCGCCCTTATCTCGACCTTTTTTGGGGGTTGCGCCCTTATCTTATTCGGGCCCCTCGGGTGGGGCGGGGCCCGGACGGGGGCCTCCGGACGGGGGCCCGGGAGGGGATCGGCCCGCCGAGGGGGGGGCGCCCTCCGGGGCATCTATTGACCCACCGAATGTGGTGAACTTCGGCAGTGAATATAAGTTCTGCGCTCGTACCCGGGGGGGGGCGCCCCCCCCGGACCCCCCGCCGCCCCTCTCGGGCGGCCTTTCCCCGCCTCCCGGCCCCTCCCGGGGCCGCCCACCCTTCCGCCGGCCCCCCCGCCCACCCCCCCCCCCCCCCCCTTCTGGCTGAAAGACCCTTCGTGAAATACAATGGCCGCCCCCAACCTGTCCCGGAAGCTGAAGATGACTCCCCCCGATCACCGCCCACCGAAGCACCGACCCGACAGGCTGACACGACCGCCCCCCGTGAGTCCACGCGGAAAGGCCACAAGCGAAAGGCTGAAGAGGACGAACAACGGGCTTCAAAGCGACGCCGCTCGAATGTCCACAAACCGGTTCTAACAGTTGCCCCTCCATCCACGTGCTACCGATCAGTCGTTTGTACACACCCGCCTTCCGTGAGGCATGATCCGACGCTGTTTGGCCCCGCCGGCCTCCCGAATCTGGGGAACACGTGCTTCTTTGGTGCGGTGCTGCAGCTCCTGCTACGGGTTGGGCCGATCAGAGAGATGTACTGGAGCCTTGCGCAGGACCTCCCCAACTGCCGTGGATTTCTCGGGGACTTCCTGGCTTACTTTGCCATGCTGTCAAGCTCTCGCGACAGTGGTGACCAGCGTAGCCGGGATTGTCGGAGAATGGGTGTCCAAGCCATCCTGAGCATGTTCGCAAACTTCTGCGATGCACGGCAGCACGATGCGCACGAAGCTCTGGTAGCGATACTCAGCGCGACTAGTGCGACGCTGGGTCCGGACGAAACGGGGACCCCCTGCCCGGGCTACCAACTCTTCGTAACATGCTTGGAGAACGGCTGGACCAGCTCAGTACGATGCAGTGCATGTGGACGCACTTCTTCCAGCAGTCAGGTAATGCAATGTTTGCAAATTCCTTGCGGAAGGAAGCTGGAAGACTCTCTCCACGTGCACGGGTTTGTGAATCCGGAGAGAGTATGCGACTGCAAGGCTGTAGGTACGGTGGTTGAAAGTATGGATCTCCGTCTGACAGCTGAATGTGTTCTGATGCAGTTTGGCATCTACACGAGAAACGGTGCCAGGCGCCAGAATGACGTGAAACTGCCCCCCTTCTTCGGACCGCCGGACCATCTGCTACGCCTCGCAGCCGTCGTGGTGCACATGGGGGAGGATACGGCTAGCGGGCACTACGTCACGTACGTTGCGCAAGACACGGGGTGGATCCTCTTCGACGACCTGCACGTCACCTCTGTCGACGACATTCCGTGGGGTGACGTTTACCTCGCGGCCTTTGTCCGGATCCCCCGGAATGCCCACGACATGACTGTCCGTGCCCCGTCACCCTCCATGGTGCTTCCTACTCAGGATCGGCTACCCGACTTGCCTGCACCCCCAGGTTCAGCCGGTAATTTGATGAGCCGGCAGTCGGAAGGATCACCTGACTCCTTCTGCCCCTTTGGTAATTCGCCACCCTGCCCGCCCTTGCCGGACTCCCAATGTCTGACACCGCATGGTCAGTTGTTTGAACAGCAGTTAACAGGTTCCCCGGTGCTGCGATGTCAACACTGCTCCGTCGAATGCACGAAGGATGGCCAGACGTTCCAAGGTCTGAGGGGACTCCGCGCGCATGAGAGACGTTGCCACCTCGCGGGTGTGAGATTCTGATCCGCGTCGTTTGAGCCTCATCGGATTCTTGATTGCTGGCTGGTCTATGTTTCACTCCGCACCCGTTTACCCTGACTAACGGGAAAAACTCGAAGTGTCTGTACGAGTGAACGCACACTAACATGAGAGGATGAAGGCACGTATATGCCGCCTGGCCCTGTGCTAGGCGTAGTTTGAGGTTGTACTTATTTCCGAACAACCTACCACGAGCTTATCCACCCACACCCCCATTTTTCCCCTTTCTTTTTATTTACTTTTTCCCGCCCGATGTCGCTGATGACTAACGGACCGTCGGACCCGTCCCAACGGGGGTGCTTATGGAAGCTGCAATGAAGGCTTAGACCGGTACGGGCTACATGGCAACCCCTGCTCAACATGTAGAACGTGGGGGGCTCTTGATCACATTCATTACGGGTGTGGTCGTGGTGTCGGTCGCAATAGTCGCTTTGCTAGCCAAAGAGAGAGAGAAAAGAAAAGATAACGTTATCTTCCGGAAAAGAAGGGTTACGCGAACCCCCGGAAAAATAATTACCCCCAAAAAAAATATACAGAAAAAAATAAAAACACACACCGACGGTGACCCCCAAAACCTTTTTCAACCTTTCCAACACCCTTCAAGCTAGGCCCTTATACAACGACCCCCCCCCCCCTTACAAGTGCACTAGTAAAATTTACAAGTGATTTCAGGTGTTTTGGCAGGTGTTTTCGGGTGTAACAAGAAGAAACTGTGGCAAGTGAAGCACACATTCAGAAGAACCGGCTTCTTTTTCACCTAACTCGTCAAAATGGGGCTGGGAGAGCAGAGCAAAGTGTCAACCCAGTGCCTGAGAGCCCCGCGCGTAGGCAGACCGCGTCAATCCAGGTTTCCCCCACTCCAAGACAAACGTGAACACTCGAACACGACCCCCCTGTGGCTCGATGCGGTGGGAACACGGGACAATAACATCGGAAGAGACGGAGCGCGAGGGAGGAGGCGTCCTTGTCCTCTCAGAGCAGAGTCGTGCACAGGTACGTCCTGGTACCAGAAATAGAGTTGCACGGCAAAAGACGCTCCGGTATCTTGCGTTTGGCCCAGGAGGTTACGAATATCTCTGCCTGCGTGCGTCTTATGCCGGACAGGCTTGGCATCCATTTTTTGGACTGAGTCGTGGGCAACAGTGCGGTCAACTCTGAAAGGCAAATACCGTAAACGGAAATAAGTGGGGCTCTACGCGTGCCAGCTGCCCGGGAGACAAGTGCGCTGAAAGGGCAACATGGGCCCTACAAGCATAGGAAGAAGGTGAGAACGCAAGCATGGCAGCGGCAGCAACACCCCAAGAATCAACGACAATAAAATGAAGCAGTAGGCACACCGCGTTCGTTCCCAATACCCCGACCCGACCAAGCAACCGCCAAACCCCAAGAAGTACTAATCTCACGGCAACAGCCCAAACAACTTCCCCTAGCACCCTCGTGTGACAAGAATTCTCCAGTCCTCGAAACCCCCCGTGGAGGAAATATGTTGGACCGAAAATATGTTGGACCGGACAAAAGTTGGACCGCGGACGACCAAAGCAACTGGACCATTTTGTCCGGTCCAACATATTTCCGTTTACGGTATTTGCCTTTCAGAATTGACCGCCAGGCACGTATCCACTTAGGCGGGGTTGGGTCGATGGGCATGAGGTAAAAAAATGTCCCTTGACAAATGGGTAGTCAGGCGCGAGAGATGCGTTGGGTTTCTTCTTGAGCGTACCAAGATCGTCGTTTATTGGCGGCTCATACTTTTTCCTTCACTGTCAGCCAACATCGAGCCACTTCGTTTGCACTCTGCATTTTTGCGTTTGCACTCTACCAAAGCAATGGGACAGACGGTGGACGCATCTTGGTCCACCCTCGGCACTGACCAACCGCAACCGGTCGCGATCAAACATCCTTCCACGCAAGGAAGATCTTGTGATTCCACCACAGGGCCATGGCGACCAATGGCTGGACCATGACCAGGGTGCTTCGTTGCGAGTTGCTGGAGGGAACTCAGCGGGTTACGCAGCGCCGCGCACTGTTCGGGAACTCCTGGCGGCGGACCCATGCGCGATTGGGAGTGGAGCGAGTGCTGGCCAGCCGCAAAACTGCACCAGGTACACAGAACCCCCCGAAAAAAGTTGGCCGGACAAAAGTTGGACCACCAGAGCCCAAAAACCATTTTGTCCGGTCCAACGGATTACCCCGTGGTTCCCTTCGCATAGGCGTCCAGGGCCTGCATTCGGGTGGATGCCCGAACACCGGCCTTTGGTCCGCCTCCGGCTGAAACCATCTAAGGTGCGCTGTGTCGCCCGCTGTCAGAATGTGTTGAGAGGTGGCCTTTTCGTTGCACCCTCCTAAACCACATATCTCCGTTGTGCCGTTTTGTAGAATCGATTGCCTCACTAGCGCACTGCTCCGCTGGACCTCCGGAGTTGGTGCAGCGTCTTGCCGTTGATGCTGCACTGGGGCGCGTTTAGTCGCTCTCGGAGTCTGCGGTTCCTCTGATGCTCGAGGGTCCCCCGTGCAAACCTGCCGATCTCTTCCATCTGCACTAGGCCGGCGGCATCTTGGGCGCATACATATTGGAGGCCTGCATCATGGTAGACCGATCCACATCAAAGACGCTTCGTCCGTTCAGCACTCTTCCTGCTGCCTCGTCCGCTTTTTCATGTTTACGAAACCTCACAAATTTCTGACTATTATGGTCGAGCCCGAGTGTTACATTGATGGGCTGTGTGGAACTCCTTACTGCGGCAACAACAATGTCAAGATCCCTGCTTGGGCAAAGCCTCCGTGCCGAAGCGTGTCGGGAAGTGGCAGGCATGCTCGGACCGACTGGAAGTATTCGCAACAGTCAGGTGGCCGCTTCTGCCCAGGGTTCCCCGCTCCCCGCTCACGTCGCCACTGTAGAGTGTGTTTCACTGTTGTGAATTTGGCACGACACCACTCACAGTGCGTCTCTCTTGCCTCTGTTTCTTCTCATTTTGTAGACGCTTTTCCTCGACAGCTGTCAACTAGCTCAACAAAAGTCTCAGGGTAAAGGGGCTGGACAGTGCGTACAGTTCCCGTTGGGTGCGCGCTGCTCCTCTCATCCTTTTTCAACGGCGCGGCTGTATATCAGGGGAGATGATTCCCATCAAGGCTCCCAACAACCCTGCCCAACTCAGTCCGAGGGGTAGTGCACATCGACCAAACCTCCCCGGTTTTCGATCTCGCAATTTTTCACGCAAAACCCCCTACAAATCACTGTTTTGGATTGAAAAACACCTGTACGTGTTGTCCCCGCGGGCAGCAGTGTGCCATCGGGTCTGTACCCAACCACCTACGTCCTCGACGAGCCCGCTGACGATCAGAAGCCAGTGCTCTGCAGACAGCTCCACGTTGGCTTGTGGCAAGTGAAGGTCCCCATTGCGCAGGGTGCAGCACTTGCTGGCGAGGGAGTGGCGGCCGTGGACCTGGACGAGCAGTACCGCCAGATCATGGGGCTGGGTCTGACGGGCGACAATGATCCCCAGGAGGAAGAACAGCAGGCACTGCTGATTGAAGAGGACATTGAGGACATGTAGGGTCCTGTGTCCTCAGCATCCTCCAGGCCGCAGTTCGTATTGAGAACTCTTCTGTTCGCCAGTTCTGCGTCCCACCGCCTCATCGTACCAGTCACCCGTAAACTTCCGCTCGTGAGGGCCTCCTGCGGCGGTGTTCCCGCACGGGCGGCAGCATCACTTTGACCTTTCTTTTTCTGTTTTCTTCTGCGAGCTTCCCTTCACTGCCGCGCTGATCAGGTCATCATGTCCGTGGAGGTCCGCAGATAACGGCGGCAGCATCACTCTGGCCTCTATTTTTCCGTTTTCTGCTGCGAGCTTCCTTTTAGTCTGGCGCTGATCAAGTGCTTCCGCAATATTCATCTGGTCACACCATGTCCGTGGATAAGGGGCCCAGAGACGATATCGAAGGACTCATTCATCACAGGAAGACAAATAATTAAACCATGCAATCCGCAAACGCTGCTGTGTTAGAAGTGGGCAAAACTCTCATCGAAGAGCGTTATGCAACACGGACCTCCCAGAGAAAGCTAGACCTTGTCAATAAGTCGCACAAGCGGCGTACTAGCATGAGTATCGGGGTGTCCGTGAAGCGCTGCAGAAAAGTGGAGAAGGAGTCGCGCTCTCGAGTAAAGGAGAGACTGCAACGGGGCTTAGCAGGTGCGTTCAAGGTCTTGGAAGAGGAGGGGTGGCGTGAATCCGCAAGATTGTCTTCCGTACCGCTTGTTGGCGTACTGTATACCGACGGGTACACAGCAAGAAACTCGCTGAGATCGCGCAACGCGCGCACACGTCTGTCGATGTCCCTGGTATACCCAGAAACCGGCGGTTTTGTCCCGTCCGTAACTGTCGTCGACCGGAAGAAAGCGCAATTTAAGCATTTCGAGAACCGGTTTCTCAACCATGCAATTTTGCGCCTTCACAATGCAAAGATCGTTCGCGGCCACGGTGTGACTCGGGTTCGGATCGAAAAGATCACCGGAGATCACTTTGACCGATGGCAGAGGCTTGACGGGTGTGGTGGAAGAGGCCACCGCTGCGCAGTATGCACCGTTCCAACAAGCGAATGGAGCATGTACATACATCGCTTTCCTCACCTCAGCCTTGCCCAAATGGCTGCAGCTGGCTACACATCGCTGCTGAGCGCAGTGGCACCATCAGCACACTACGTTTCTCCAGCCCTGCACGACATAAAGGGTATGGGGTTGGCGTTGTTCAAGGAGCTGGATGCTGAGAGTACGTCGGCACTTCGAGACCTGTGCAGCACTTTGAACATCGATGTCAGCCAGAATGCTACCGGAGCGCACGTGAGGAAGGTAGTCTCCATGATGGCGCAACGAGAGCTATCACCAACATTTCGCTGGCTATTCATCAGCCTAAGCGACCTTGCCGAATTCCGGTATTCGGACGTACCCTGGCGTTACTGGGGTCAAAAAGAAACTGCCGCCCGCATCCCCTTTTTGCGTGCCCGTTTATCTGCGCACATCTTCCTCCACCTCATGGAAAGCGTGCGAAAGGGCTCAACAACGAATGCGTATTGCCACAGCCTCAGCCATTGGTGGGATCGCATGGATGCCCTTCCATTGCAGTGTTCGGATGAAGCTGAGGAGGCAGAAAACGGAGAGCGGAAAGCTGACGTGCCCATGATCAGCAGCCCAAAAACCTGCGAGGTAGATCTGGCATGCGCGGAGGAAAAACGGAGAGCCCGCCGACTTCCGTGGAAGGTTGCGGATCTGTCCCAGACAGGCTTTCGCGGAAAACAAACAGTTTTGATTTGCGATTGCCTGCACCGCAATGCGCGTAGCAATCTAGCCCTTATCGTTCTTTGTGAGCAGCTTGCCGCAATGAAAACCAACTTCGTCTTTCGTGGGGGGCCCTATACGGCGTTCCGGTTTGCGGGTGGAACTGGAACGATTCGTGTGTGCAACTGCGAGGCGCCGACAGCCCCCCCACAACTGCCGCTGTTTGTGCCAGACAAGAACCTCACCAAGAACCTCGTGCAGAGAGCTCAGAAGGAATTGGAGGAAGCGGGTGATAGCGATGCAGCAGAGGAGTGTGAGGAGAAAGCAGACGACGAAGAAGACGAAGAGGAAGAGGAAGAAGAAACGGAAACATATTTGCCGTGCGACTTTTGTGCCAAAAAAGCTGTGGAATCCTCGATGGCTGCCCATATCGACGCAGCACATCGCGACCGCATTCAATGCCACTGCATGGCTGAATGCCCTGCATGTCGTGTAAAAGTAAAGGCAGCTGGAATGAGTCAGCATGTCCAAAAAAAGCATCCTGCTCTCTTCGATGAGCCTCTTCGATGCAAGCTGTGCTGGAGAAAGCTTGGATCAAAGGGTGCGTGGACACGGCACATCCGGGGTGGGGCTGTCTTGCAGGCCCTCGTCTCTTTTCCATTCCTGCATATCAGACCTGCATGCCCGATCAAAAGCAATCGAAAAGAACACAAAAGAGCGTTTTACCACCTTGCGCGGTGTCACGGGATGTTTGGCAGCCGCGGTGCATGCTAATCCCTGTGGTTCATGTACTTAAAAGAACTCGATGCCAAACAAACATAACGTGGGCGGCGCCGAAGCTTTACCAGCTTCGGCTGACACCATTTGCGCACTTAACCATGGTTAAGAAGACGACTGAAAGTGGTCCAGGAAGTGTCACGTATGGGACAAGCTCCGTTCGAGCATGACTCCGTCGCTCACTTGTTGGTACGTAGGGTGGACGTGTCCCTAAAAAACTCGGACGTCCTTTCGAAGAAGGCGGACACACCACATGGTGTTTAGCAATTGATCAGCGCGAGAAGCTGGTAACACGCTACTAAAACACCTGTACACAAGGTTTCTGCCTCGTCACCCCCTTTTCCGTGTTAGCAATGCATAGTTGGTGCTAATGATTAGGAGTTCGCGGCGTACTACATGAAACTTGCCAAAGCAAGTGCCTTCCGCTAGTGCGCACAAACGAAAGGATTGCATGCGCAAACCTCGTTCAGAAAATCGCGTGTGCACCAAATCCGATCGAGCATCACCCCTTTGCTCACTTGTTGTTGTCGATGAGCTGAGTTCGAGTTTTCCTCTCCCGTTTTCGTGGGTAGTTACCCGTCCAGAGACGAGCAAGGCAAATACCTCTAAATAACTCAGACGTCATTGTCAAGAAGGCAGACGACATCAAAGGCGACATGGAAAGACTGCTGCAACACGTCAACACCCTGCGAGAGAAGGAAATCTCCGACGTTGAAAAGCGTGCCGAACAGATGTCGCTGCGACGGGAGGTGAAGTCGGAGGCTGGCGAAGCTCTCGATTTGGGCTTCGATAGCCCGAAGAGCCAAGACGAATCGGTGTGCACCCCCCGCCCGGATGAAATAAGGTCGCCCGCCACTGTGAAGGCCAGGGTGCCTGAATTGCGGACTTTCTCCCGGACGAAAAAAAGAACAACTCTCTTCGAGTCTTTTAACCTTTGCCGACTCATGCGTCGCCACAGCAAGAACACTGTCGAGTTTTCTGTCTTCGGAACAGAACGGTCTAAACCTTAGAAAACGCTTACGAAGTACCAAGTTGCAGGGTTCCTCTCAGGCTAACGCCACGACAAAGGTCCGAAGTGCTTCCAACGTTGCTCCAAAGGTCGAATTTTCGAGGGTCAAAGTCCAGAAGTGCTTCCAGGTCAAAGTTCCACGGTTAGATGCGATCGAATAACCATTTCAAGCACGTTCTTGCAATCCCCCCACACACAGAGGTCAAGGTTTCATACCCAATCCGCGGAGTCCTACCTTTCCCCGTTTTCCTGAGCACCTTCTTCGAAGAACTAGCATCAACCATGCAATGTTTTTCGCAAACTTGTTTGAGCACCTTCGGTGCTTCTAGAGGAGTCGAGGGAGGACCTGAAGAGAGGCAAGGGGTATTGGGCGGCAAGCCCTAAGTGTTTAAAGTCCATTTGCTTCAGCAGCAAGGTTGGAAGGGGACGATTCAGAAACTTAAGGATTTGTAATTGGAAACTAACACATGCAATTCCTCCCTATTCCCATAGTTCCCGACCTCGCTCCCCTTGATCGATTGTGCGGTACTCGCCCCGTCGTACCAACGAGTGAAGGTCCGAACGAGACCTCCTCTGTTGTAACCGACGACCCCCCAAATTTTCACCATCTCGGGGAGGATGGGGAGGATCATGATTTGCCGGCAATATCACACACCCCGGCACAGAAATCAACTGTCGAGTCGTACATCCCCGAGCCGTTCCAAGACCAGCTCGTGGTGGTGAGCGTAAAGGTGTTCCACGGCGACGACCCCAAGACGACGGGCGACCGAAAAAGCGCGACGTGGGGTCTCGCCAGCTTCTTCATCCTCCCCGATTGCACACGGCCGCAGGCAGTCGGTGCTCTCCGGTCCGAAGACGTCGTCCGGTATGTATCCACCCGGGATTTCGACCTCGTGGTCATCCTGAACAGGCGCTTGGTACCACATATCTACACATGCATTCATCTCATGCTACCGTAATCGGAATAATGTTGAACTGGACCAAAGCTGGAACGGGTAAATGACTGCCCGGGTAAAACCTGGGACACCCGGGGGGTGTCCCAGGTAGTCACCTGCGTGACTGCACCAGTGGTGGTCCTGCAGCCTACGACAGCGGCATCTAGGGGTCGAGCTGAGTATTGAGCACCCGAAGGCGCAGGCAAGCATCAGGGTCGTGATATTCTGCTAACTACACAAAGTCGCAAACCCCGAAAAAAGTATACCGAACCGGGTAAACCCTGGGACACCCAGCCCTACTTTTGGGGGTGTCCCAGGTTTTACCCGGGTTAACACTCATCCAATTACGATGTGTTGTTTGTACACCATGTCGACAGCGAAGTAAAAAGTGAAGAAAAGGAACCAATACTCCGCATTCCCGCGAAGAAGACTTGGTACCGATCACCTGACATTCATGAGAGGCATGATCCTGTCCACGCGCTAGTGGTGTTGTCCTCACCTTTTCACAGAATCTGGTGTAACTCGGCGCAACCCCGGTAGGTGAATTTGTCGCATTAGTGTGATTGTCAGGCCTTCGACTACCCTGAGCAACGCACTATACCCCGGTAAGAACGAGGCAGCAAACCCGGCACGGAGCCGGCGACACTTGAAGCTGAAGGGGAGGGGTCGAATAATAACACCTGTGCTATTATTCGATTGGTCGATTCGACGAATTAGCCGAACCAATCGCAGGATCAAATAGCGGGAGTGTTTTTAGACAACCAGACGCGTGTCAAATAACTGTTCTCTTATGGCCACACCACCTGAACTAAGATTTTTCCCCTCCGACAGATACGAAAAGGTGCAGAAGATGCTGTGCGCGCTGTTCGCGATTCTGACGGCCATCCGGTTGAAGCGGAGACGAATCCCGTTCCTGATGCACCGCTTCACGTCGACCCTGCGGATACTCTTCCGACAGGTGGGCGAGCACGAGCAGGAGCTGAAGCTGATCAAGGACGCCGCATTCCGCGCGACGCAGCAGCTTACGGGTCCCAGCTCGCCGCACAAAGGCGGAGACCCGCCGTCGACCCGCGCGATCGTCCTGATGCACCTGCCGCAGCAGACCGAACCGCTCAAGGTCTTGGAAAACTTCCACATCTTCACGTGCGTCAAGAGGTTCTGCGAGATGGCCAGCGGCAACGTCACCGGCCTCTTCACGCGCCACCTGCAGACCGAGCAGGCGCAGATGGACCGGGAGATCGCCAGTTTGACCATCCAGCTCGAAGTCGCGAAGAGCGTGCATAACTACCGCCCCGTCCTGTGCGGCGTCAAGTCGAAGGAAATGGTGTGCATCCCTCCCCCTTGCGAAACCAGAGACAAAGAACGAGGTGCACACAACACTGCGGTGAAAAAAAGAATAAAGAGGAATAAGTCCCTCAAGGTTCCAGACCCTACCTGCGGAGTCTTACACTCCCTGCGACCCTTTTTCCCTTTCCCCCATATTATTTTACACTTCCTTCGACGAAGACTTGCTGCTAGCATCAAACATGTATGCGAGGCAGTGTTCTACCCAAACATTAAACTAAGTTTTTCCCCCTTGCTTGTTTAACTGCCAGCAAGCCATCTTGCGGGGCGCGCCCTCTACAGCCCTGTATTGTGACGCGGCGGGTTTTGGTGGTTGATCAGAATTCCCACACAAAGCAAAGTCAACCACCAGTCCTTTCATCCTTTTCAGGTTAGTGTAGCGGAGGGGAAAAGCGGCCTTGGAGAAGCGTGGCGAGGTGCTGCAGGACTCTGCAAGCCACATCTCGGACCGGAAGATCCAAGAGGACCGGCAGGATGGCGCAGGTGCAGCAGCGACCTGCATATCATGCAGGGTCAAACCCTTGTGTCTTTTCAAAACGCTCCTGCGGGGTATTTTTCCGGAAAAAAAATTGGGGTTTTTAAATTTCTAAAATTTTGGAACAAACACTGCAGTAATTTTTGATGAAGTTGAGCAAAAACATTTTTTTTCCAAAAACATTTTGGGGGCCATCGGCCCCGCGGCAGCGTTTAAAAACGACACAAGGGTTTGACCCTGCATGATATGCAGACACCCACCTTACAGCGGAGGCGGAGAAGCAGCAGCGCATCCGCGACTCTGCGAGCCACAACGCGGACCGGAACATCCTAGAGGAGCGGAGCAGGATGGCGCAGGTGCAGCAGCGGCAAGTCAATCTACACACCTGAACACATGCAGAGACCTTAGCTGCACACACCTTACCTATCTGGATATATCTGTCAACACAACAGATATCTGTACACACCTTTCACACCTACACAGCTGCACATCTCTCACTCGTCTTTGTCTGTCTATCTCGCCGCACTCCCGTACACCTTCTCACAACCATCCTTTTCAGGTTAGTGTGGCGGAGCGAGAGAAGGCGGCTTTGGAGAAGCGTGGCGAGGCGCTGCAGGCAGCGGAGGCGGAGAAGCAGCAGCGCATCCGCGACTCTGCGAGCCACATCGCCGACCGGAACATCCAAGAAGAGCGGAGCAGGATGGCGCAGGTGCAGCAGCTGCACAGCGACTGCATCGCGAAGCACAAGCAGCTCGAGAAGGACCTGGCCCACTGGGTCAACCTCAGCATCGCAGACCTGCAGGCCGAGATCAGGACTCTCACCGCCGACGTCGGCAACCTCGAAGGCCAAGCGGGTCAGCTTGAGAAGAAGAAGGCCGAGCTGAGGAAACGCAGCGACGACAAGAAGGCCGAGATGGGCCGCATGGCGGCGCAGATGGCCGAAAAACAGCGCAAGGTGCTCGACGAGCTCGAAAAGAAGAAGGCCGAGGCTCGAAAGATCGCGGACGGGCGCAAGGCGAAAGTGCGAAGCGGCGTCGCGGAAATCCGCAACGTCCTCGTCAACGCCGGCCGCCTCGTCGCCGAAGAAGCCGATCGCCTCGGCAACGCGCAAGCCGTGGCGAAGCCAGCTTGCGCCAACATCAAAGAAGGCATCGCCGGTATCGTGCCAAACCCGTTTTCTTGCTCTTTTTCGAGACATCGCAATGTGCTCCAAAAATGTTAGCCTGAGCAACAAGCGAACCAACACCAAACTGAAGATCATGTCACTGTCACAGTTTATATGCCCGTGCTTCACACGAAGATCCCTAACTCAAGACAAGCCAGGTGAAGACTCCAACGAACACAACAAAGGACAACAGACCGGTACAGGCTACACTTGATGGCACTTGCACTTTAAAGAACTCAATGCTCAACCACCCCCGAGTCAGGGGTGCATCGAAGGAAGAAGAAGGTTCCGAGGGCAAGCAGCTCTCAGAAACGACCGGGGACCACGGGCACGCCAATGCCCTCGAAAGTCAAAAACGGGCACACGTGCCCGCCCTCGTACTCGCCGACTCAGTCTCTGGAATCGCAAGAAAGCCAAACCCCGCTAGCTCCACAAATGCTCGACCTTGACGACGCGATGGCAGGTGACGACGTCATCCGATAACCTGACTTTCAAGGCAGTGCATGTGAATCCGTGTGGTTCATGTACTTGAAAGAACTCAATGCTCAACTTGTAGAACGTGGGGGGCCCAAGACTACACTCCACGAAGGAACGTACTTGGTGTCGGTCACAAACAGTCCCGGACATGGCTAGCCATAGCCCAAAACGAAAGCGTGCACCAAATATACAACCCGTACCCATTTAGCCCTTTCTTGCTCTTTTTCGAGACATCGCAATGTGCTCCAAAAATGTTAGCCTGAGCAACAAGCGAACCAACACCATACTGAAGATCATGTCACTGTCACAGTTTACATGCCCGTGCTTCACACGAAGATCCCTAACTCAAGACAAGCCAGGTGAAGACTCCAACGAACACAACAAAGGACAACAGACCGGTACAGGCTACACTTGATGGCACTTGCACTTTAAAGAACTCAATGCTCAACCACCCCCGAGTCAGGGGTGCATCGAAGGAAGAAGAAGGTTCCGAGGGCAAGCAGCTCTCAGAAACGACCGGGGACCACGGGCACGCCAATGCCCTCGAAAGTCAAAAACGGGCACACGTGCCCGCCCTCGTACTCGCCGACTCAGTCTCTGGAATCGCAAGAAAGCCAAACCCCGCTAGCTCCACAAATGCTCGACCTTGACGACGCGATGGCAGGTGACGACGTCATCCGATAACCTGACTTTCAAGGCAGTGCATGTGAATCCGTGTGGTTCATGTACTTGAAAGAACTCAATGCTCAACTTGTAGAACGTGGGGGGCCCAAGACTACACTCCACGAAGGAACGTACTTGGTGTCGGTCACAAACAGTCCCGGACATGGCTAGCCATAGCCCAAAACGAAAGCGTGCACCAAATATACAACCCGTACCCATTTAGCCCTTTCTTGCTCTTTTTCGAGACATCGCAATGTGCTCCAAAAATGTTAGCCTGAGCAACAAGCGAACCAACACCATACTGAAGATCATGTCACTGTCACAGTTTACATGCCCGTGCTTCACACGAAGATCCCTAACTCAAGACAAGCCAGGTGAAGACTCCAACGAACACAACAAAGGACAACAGACCGGTACAGGCTACACTTGATGGCACTTGCACTTTAAAGAACTCAATGCTCAACCACCCCCGAGTCAGGGGTGCATCGAAGGAAGAAGAAGGTTCCGAGGGCAAGCAGCTCTCAGAAACGACCGGGGACCACGGGCACGCCAATGCCCTCGAAAGTCAAAAACGGGCACACGTGCCCGCCCTCGTACTCGCCGACTCAGTCTCTGGAATCGCAAGAAAGCCAAACCCCGCTAGCTCCACAAATGCTCGACCTTGACGACGCGATGGCAGGTGACGACGTCATCCGATAACCTGACTTTCAAGGCAGTGCATGTGAATCCGTGTGGTTCATGTACTTGAAAGAACTCAATGCTCAACTTGTAGAACGTGGGGGGCCCAAGACTACACTCCACGAAGGAACGTACTTGGTGTCGGTCACAAACAGTCCCGGACATGGCTAGCCATAGCCCAAAACGAAAGCGTGCACCAAATATACAACCCGTACCCATTTAGCCCTTTCTTGCTCTTTTTCGAGACATCGCAATGTGCTCCAAAAATGTTAGCCTGAGCAACAAGCGAACCAACACCATACTGAAGATCATGTCACTGTCACAGTTTACATGCCCGTGCTTCACACGAAGATCCCTAACTCAAGACAAGCCAGGTGAAGACTCCAACGAACACAACAAAGGACAACAGACCGGTACAGGCTACACTTGATGGCACTTGCACTTTAAAGAACTCAATGCTCAACCACCCCCGAGTCAGGGGTGCATCGAAGGAAGAAGAAGGTTCCGAGGGCAAGCAGCTCTCAGAAACGACCGGGGACCACGGGCACGCCAATGCCCTCGAAAGTCAAAAACGGGCACACGTGCCCGCCCTCGTACTCGCCGACTCAGTCTCTGGAATCGCAAGAAAGCCAAACCCCGCTAGCTCCACAAATGCTCGACCTTGACGACGCGATGGCAGGTGACGACGTCATCCGATAACCTGACTTTCAAGGCAGTGCATGTGAATCCGTGTGGTTCATGTACTTAAAAGAACTCAATGCTCAACTTGTAGAACGTGGGGGGCCCAAGACTACACTCCACGAAGGAACGTACTTGGTGTCGGTCACAAACAGTCCCGGACATGGCTAGCCATAGCCCAAAACGAAAGCGTGCACCAAATATACAACCCGTACCCATTTAGCCCTTTCTTGCTCTAAGAGAACCCATTCATGAACGGTCACACGGAGACCCTGCTCCCCCGGAATTTCAAGCGAACTTTAACTCTAAATACGAGTCGTCAGGAACAAACAGTACGTACAGCAATGTGTAGATGATAGAAAGGCAAGGCCTCCCCAACTGACAGTGATCACTGCAACCGCGTTTACTCGAAACTACCGGCTTCTTGAAACCCGAAACAGTCTAAAAGACACTCTCCAAAGAAAGGACAACCCGACAAGCGTTCACTGCCAAAAATACAAAACAGGGCTCGAAAACATCCTCGCCCGCCTCATTCCCGATGAGCCGACGGACGATCAACGCACTCGTATCGAGCAGGTCGCCGCTCACCTGGCCGTCGGCTGGACCCACGAACTCCTCCACATGCAGCGCACACTGCGGGAGCACGGGGTCCCGCTGCCCGTGTACCCGTCTTCCAAGCAACCGCTGCCCGCGCCTGTTGACGTTTGCCGCCCGCCGGTGCGCGTAATCCTCACGTTCGAAGGTGTGCGAACCCTGTCCCCCCCCCCCCCCTGAAATTAAAATTAAAAGTAAAAGAAGAAAAAAAGACTCTGCATTCCGCGAAGAAGACTTGATGCTAGCATCAAACACTTAGAGGCAAGTAGCGCCTGAACACGAAACTAAGATTTTCCCCCCCGCCGCCCGCCCCGCCCAGCCCCGCCCTATTTTTTGTTGGGTGGGACATGGGGCCTGGTGTTCCGGCTGACACCATTTGCGCACTTAACCATGGTTAAGAAGACGACCGAAAGCATAGACACAAAGATAGCTCAAAGCATCTGCAGTATAACACGAAAAGCCTCTAGGCAAAAACCCGTTTTCACATTCCTTCCGCGTGGAGGCACACTTAATATAAATAGCCCGCACCTGACTTGACTGGGCGGGTCTTTGTAAGGACTGCCTTGATGTTACTTTGATCAAACTCACACTAAGCTGAACCGCAATGTGTTGTCGACAGCAAACACGGAAAAGAGTAACCTCTAAACCACAGTAAACGCTAGTAGACCAAAACCACGCAAGTTTTGGCAGCCGCTGCTTAACAAATCTACTCCATGTGGTTCATGTACTTAAAAGAACTCAATGCTTAACAAAGGAAAGTGAAAGGAAGCGATGTAGGGACGCAGTGCCCGACGTACCCTGACTGGACGATCGGGAGAGCGGCGAGGTGGGCCCTGCCTGCCCCACCACAACTGCACCCAGACCCCGTGCATATGCCGGGTGTCGGTATAGAGAAGGCACTCGTCACGTGCGCGACCCATCACAAAGGGAAGTGTGAGGCGTGCAGAGCACTCGTCCGAAGGGACGTTCCCACGGTAGAGATGTGCTGCCGGCACCATCACCACGCGAACGATGGGCAGCCGATCGCGGTGTGCACAGAGCACAGCACGACGAAGTGCGGCGAGTGCAAGACGGCGGCGGCGTGTTGCCGCAGCGGGCATCATGCCTGCCGCACGCATGGCAGAGGGACCTGCCAAGAGTGCAAAAGGCTCCCTACGCTGACGCAGAGGCGACCGGCGGCATGTTGCAGCCGCGGCCACCACCAGTCCAACAAGCCGAACGTCGAGTCAACCCCCGGACGCAACAAGAAGAAGAGGCCCTCCTCACCCACCCAGGTGGGTGTACAGCGGGAAACAAAGCGAGCGGCGCGAGCGGCGCGAGCGGCGCGAGCGCCGCTCGCGGCAACTAAAAAGGAGACGGCGACGACCGGACGGGCGACCAAGAGGCCGCCACCAACGCCAGGAACCAGCGAACGACCAGCGCTGAAGAAGAGGGTGCTCGGCACCCCGAAGGAAGGCCTGATCGCCGGCCGCAAGCGGAAGAAGACGAAGGCGACCACCCCCGACTCAGGGGTGCATCGAAGGAAGAAGAAGGTACCGAGGGCAAGCAGCTCTCAGAAACGACCGGGGACCACGGGCACACCAATGCCCTCGAAAGTGAAAAACGGACACACGTGCCCGCCCTCGTACTCGCCGACTCAGTCTCTGGAATCGCAAGAAAGCCAAACCCCGCTAGCTCCACAAATGCTCGACCTTGACGACGCAATGGCAGGTGACGACGTCATCCGATAACCTGACTTTCAAGGCAGTGCATGCTAATCCATGTGGTTCATGTACTTAAAAGAACTCAATGCTTAACAAAATTTGACGTGGGCGGCTTTGGATTTACATCCGAATGGCACCTCAATACAAAAAAAGTTGTCGACAACTAACAAGTAAAAGAATAAAACAAAACTACGCATTTCTTTCCAGGGCAGAGGCATTCTCATCTTGCGAGGTCGCCGGTGCTTCCCCACCGACGCATGCCGGCGTCGCGGCGGTAGAGCGGCGTGGTGGAGCGGCACCAGCAGATGAAGTTCACGACCCGGCTGCCGGGCCAAGGGCTTTAGATCTACATCTGAATGGTACCTCAACCACAATTTATTGCCGACAACAAACAAGTAAACATATGGTACGATGCCAAACCCCCCCCCCCCCCCTTTGCACTAATAAAACTTTTTTTGATGTCACCCCATACTGGCCCCGAACCCCCACCTGTGTGGCCCAAAACGGTTCCCAAACAGTTTTTGGCGGGCTGAGTCGAGGTAAAGGGGTCTCTGAAGGCCCACGAATAGGCCCAGGTGGGCCCAGGTAGGCCCAGGTAGGCCCCTGGAGCGCGAGGGGGAGAGTCCCCAAAATGGGGTCATTTTCGGGCCTCGCCACTACTCAAGCTAGTCAAACACTTTCTGGCCTCCAGCGGGAAACCCAGACTTCAAAACGACAAGATCGGCTGTGTTCCGCCGTAGATAGCCACCAGCGGGTCCTCTTGAAGCCGAAGAATGCTCTCGGGGGTCACAGTTAGCCCCATGTGCGCAGCGCCTGCAGTGGGCAGGCACACGCTTAGAATGTGCGGTGTGCAAGTGCGCCCTGCCTAGAATCCGGCTTCACCCGCTTTTGAGAACACAGTGCTTACCAGGAAAACGCAGAATATAAGGTGGAAAAATGCAAAAGAACCAAGAGGTGGAGATGGCGACTTCACTTTTTCTGACGCTTGCTTGGAGGGGCTGCATCTGAACTCCGTTCACTGGACTTGGATGTCTTTGGACGCGGTTTGGCCTGGGCTTTTGCTGATGGCTTCTCCTTGGGTGGATGTTTTCCCCGGGCCCTGTTTTTTATTTCCTGGTCTGCCATCTTGGCAAACATCTCTTTCTTCTTTGTCCTCTTTTTCTGCATCTTCTCGGCCACGGTCTCCTGTTCATCACTGGAAGCACTTGAGCCAATGTCGTCTGAACACCTTGAGCAGTCAGTATCTGACTCGCCCAGTGGCAGTTTGTCCGAAACCTTGGCAACAAACTTGAACTTTATGACGTGGACTCGCTTTTTGAGCAGAAAGCCATTGTCGCCAGAGTGCTCGTGTACCGATAAGGCACCTGTCAGGGGGTCTCGCTCGAAAGAAGAAATCATCATGAGGTTCGGTATGTCGAGCACCTCAAATTCAGCAACCTGGCTGCGAAGGCAAAGCTTGGGCGCCGTTGTGTTTCGGATCTGTTCGATGGCTTTTTTAACTTGCCCGAGGTTCAGAATGTCTGTGGACTTGGACACCATCTCCAGTTTCCTGCTGATGGCTCCGAAGTGCTGGTCCCGGTCATTCTTTCCGTGCCCTCCAACAAAAAAGTTGATGGACTGTGTGTCAGGATCTAGCAGGAGACGACTAACAGAAAGCACCGATCGGAAGTGCCGACCAGAGTCCATCCAAAAGATGACCTTGCGGTCCTGCGGGAGGCGGTTCTTGACCAATTCGTAAGCACGCACGAATACCATGGAGTCCTGATTATGCGTGCGAAGAAGCACATCCACATGGTGCCGCCTGACAACTACATCTTCGGTCCAGTGTAGGCCGAAACCGAGCAGTGAGAAGGCACCCTGGCTGTAAAAGAGCTTTCCGGGCTCCTGCTTCAACATGGGCAGCCTTCCCTTCTGCTTGAAGTCGACAGTGACTACCACAGTCCCGGCGGGTGGTGATGTGTAGTGCGCTCTGTAGGCGCTCCGTTGTCGTTCTGCACTGGTCGTGTGGTGTTGGACCTCCATGAGCTGGTGCAAGAAGCCGCTCATGCACTTTCTTACCCGTTCCGGGATCATCTTCTCATACAGGCAAGCGGTGAGGAACATCGGGTTGTTGGCGTTGTACCAATGCGCTGAGGTCAGGTGCTGGCGGTTCGCGTCAATGTATCGCCGCATCTGAGATTTGACGGTCTCCCCCGCATCGCAGATGTCACACACGTCAGTTCGTCGGGACAGATGCTGAAACTTCGGATTCCGCATGCGCCGGTACGTAGTGTACGACACCTCATCCTGCAGGTCGCTCTCGTCGTACACAAGACGGTACGGTACCAAGAGGTTGTGTGCCGTGACAGGCTCTTCTTCTTCTTCTTTTGAAAGCCTCTTCAGTACCCTTGATGTTGGCGTGGAGAATTGGTCATGCTCCTGAGATACCTTTTCACGCATCTCTGGTGTGACAACTGTGGGCCTCCCGCCAACGCCAATCTCGGCAGCCTTTCCCCGGTTCTTCCAGAGATTGTCACCCACGACCATTCCAACAGCCCTGTACCGGGCACGTGCCCAGTCCAAACCGCTCACGATGCGTCGCCGGCTCGCCTCGTCGTCAAGGCTGTTGAAGGCTTCTGAAAGCCTACCAGAAAGGCGCTTCCAGATGTCAACCTTCTCCTCCTCTGTCATTAGGGCGAGAAAGAAACCGATCAGGTCGTCACCAGAGACCTTTTCACAAAAGGTCCTGCTGGCTACGAGTCGTCTCTGCATGGACTGACCACGTCTTGTTTCCTCATGAAACGGCGATAACTTCTGCATTGCTCGCACCGATGACTCCACGAACTCCAGACCCGTGATCTTTGGCATTTTCCCCTCTCTTAGTTTCCGTTTTCCTGGGTCAACCTGTATTCTTAATTAGTACTGCTGGTAAAGGCAGGGTGCACCTGCTGCACCCACTCTATTTACAATGTGTGCCTGCCCACTGCAGGCGCTGCAGGCGGGGTGGCCAAGTAGGGCTATCTGTGACCCCTGAGAACACTCTTCGGCTTCAAGAGGACCCGCTGGTGGCTATCTACAGCGGAACACAGCCGATCTTGTCGTTGTGTAGTCTGGGTTTCCCGCTGGAGGCCAGAAGGTGTTTGACTAGCTTGAGTAGTGGCGAGGCTTTGAAAATGACCCCATTTTGGGGGCACACCCCCTCGCACTGAGAGCCCGCTCCGGGGCCCACCTGGGCCCACCTGGGCCCATTCGTGGGCCTTCAGAGACCCCTTTACCTCGACTCAGCCCGTCAAAAACCGTTTGGGACCCGTCTTGGGCCACACAGATGGGGGTTCGGGGCCAGTATGGAGTGACGTCAAAAAATATTTTATTAGTGCAAAGGGGGGGGGGGTTTTGGCATCGTCTCATATAGAACACCCCCCCGGAGTTTCAAGAGTACCAGAGTTTTGCAAAGCTGCTCGGCGTCTAAACCCCCAAAACAACATTGTAGGTATGACCGGCGTCATGGACGAGCGAGAGATGAAGTACAGCATCGCCGCTGTGCGGAGCGGCAAAGTGCAGGAGTCGGCGCGGCGGTTCCGCAACAAGAGCGGCGTGGTGGAGTGGCACCAGCAGATGAAGTTCACGACCCGGCTGCCGGGCCAAGGGAACGTGGGCGCGGACTTCGTGACGTTCACCCTGGTCGAGTTCCTGCCCGAGGGCTCGACGTCCGAGGCGCTGCCGTTCGACGTCGACATCCTGGCGATGGCTTGCAAGCCGGGCCAGTACGTCATCTCCCCGTGCAAGGACGCGTCGCTCCGCATCTCCATCCACGCCCGCACCGTCAAACTCCGCCCGAAGCGCGCGAAGGCGAACCCTCTGTGCACCGCTAAGCAGATCCGCACCGAGAAGCACATCGACATTCCCTACGGCCCGTCTTCGGACGAAGAAGACTAGAACCGCCTGCGGAGTCGGGGGGGACGGGGTGGGATGGACGAACACAAGCGTCCAGTGCTCGCTCTATGGAAAAAAGCGGCAGACTTCAGCCGGAAAAAAATTCTTGAAAAAGTGACCGGCGGACAATCAGCCGGCTGATTTTTGGAAGGTCTGCCGAGCAGAAGGGTTTTGCGACAACATCTTGATTAGCTGCACGGCACAAGAATAATAGGCGTGTGTTTGTTTGTACGTGCCGGGGGGAGGATTCGCCTGTTAGTGATTGATAGTGAGCGAATATGATCGTTAGGCTAATTTCTCCCAAATACACTACCAGCGTTCTCTTCGTGTTTGGAAAAAACATTGGTACCTACCCACCCCTGTGCATAAGATGGATAGCCAAACCCCCTTGATTAAGATGGATAACGGGAGAATGCCAATCCATCTTAATCACGGGGGTGAGGTACCCCTGTGTAAAGTGACTACACTGTAGTCTACAGCGCCCCCGTGTTTAAGATGGATACCCCCCTTGATTAAGATGGATACTGCCAAAACCCGAGTTTTTCATCCATCTTATGCACGGGGGGGGGCGTAGGTGCTACGAAAAAAACAAAAAAACTGACTGCGCGATATTCGCCGGAAACACACAAAAAAAGCGTGAGAATTCGCGCTTTGCAGCTGTCGTTCCTTCGCGAGGTACCGAACAGGAACCGGGCGACCAATGAAGAGGAGGGACGTGACCCGAAGCCCTGCAGTCCGGGCTGGGGCCGCGTGCGGACGGGCTCCTTCTCCGGAGCCCCGGAGACTCAGAAAGTCCCGACGTCGCACGCGCCCGCTGAGTGTCGCGGCGTGCACCGCAGTTCCGCAAACGGTCTTTTTTTCTTGAAAGTATGCTAATACTGCAGGGAATAGTTGACTAGACCTCTTGAGTTTGTGCAAACCACGAATTGGGGAGTCGGGAGAACCTACAAAACTAAAAGCAGTACCGACCCCCCGTTCGTGAGAAAAGGCGAAGAATAATTTTCCATCTATCTTCGTCAAGAGCTGCAACTCAACTATTCGCTGGCTTGGTTGACCCCAGAGATTATCTGAGGAAGATGAAGGTCGTTTGTGCTACTGTTTGCCTCAAGGACCCATCGCGGGGATATGATACCACCGTTGTAATTCGTGTGCCGATTCGTCGATCACCAACCTTTTTGCATCTCCTTTGGCACTCAGCGCACCGACAGCCACATACCAAACAAAAATTCTCTAAGATTTCGGTAACCTTTGAAGAATAAGGATAATCCCTGGTTAACCACGAAACAAAGATGCTGATGCAGGAACCTCCCCCCACCGAGAGGCTTCTGGGACCTGTGGATCTTCGTGAACCTTGTAGGACTTGCGAGGCATTTGACTGGGTCCTGCGAGGCTTGCGGGACTTCTGGCTGGGTCCCCCTGACACGCGAGGAACATCATTGATCAGTCAATGCCTGCGTCCTTCACACTTCTGCATCAGTGCAAGCTACCCCCTCTTCCAACTCCTGAAATGTTCCGCTTCCCTGATCTTTCGAAGAGCGTTTCCGTTCCACATCTTTTTTCTTCTTCTTCTGTTTATTTCAAATTGAAGCGCAGGCTTCTTGTACGATATATATTAGCCGAGGTGGCCTCCAGTAACGAGTTTAGTTGCGTCACTCACCAGCATGGCCGATGCCATCCAGTTCAGCGTAATGGGAACTTTATTGGTCTCAATGGTTGGACCCCCCAGGCAGGAATTGGGAAAAAGCACAGACAAAGGAGGACAGCGGCCACACTCGAATCAGGCCTTCAGAATGAGGCATTCCTTTTTCTCCTCTGCAAATCGACCGTAGGCATGCCATGTAGTCGTAGGCATGCCATGTAGTGTTGACTGCGGACGGGCACTCAACGCGGCACGCTTTGATTTCGCCGCAGGTACCATTTGAACCAGCTGATCTACCCAACAACGGAGTTGACACAAGCACGTACACACCAAATAAGTAAGAAGTAGGGGGGAACCCCCCAAGAACAGGAGAAATACAGAGAGCCAACCTAAAGAGAGAGGGAGAGAGAGACTACCCCCCCCCCCCCCCCCTACCCTTCCCAACCCCCCATAAGAAGCAGCAATGGTTCCTGCTCAAGCAATCACAGTACCCGTATTCTTCCTTTCCTTCTCTGTCTCTCATCTCTCCCGTGCGCCGCTCCTCTCCCTCCCCTCGCCAGCCCCGCCGCCCTCGTAAGGGGGCGGGGCGTGTGGGTGCGTCTCTCTTTTTTTTTTTTTTGTCTTTCGAACAGAGCTCCCGCTAACCTCATTTTTAGTGAGGAAACCCAAAGACCTGGGCGAGGCTTTTTTTTTTCTCCCCCGCTAGGCTCTCGCGTTTGGTGCAGCCTATTAGCTTCTGTTGCAGGGGGGCACCTGAGTCTTCCAAATGGGGGGGTCCGGCCCCCCCGGCGAACGGTACCAACCGGAAAAAAGTGAGGAATTCCTCATGAGGAATTTCTCACCCTCTTTTATTCAGCCTCTTTTTTTTTTTTTTTTTTTGAGGAATTCCTCGCACTTTTTCGCTAGCGGGAGCACTGCTTTCGAATACCCGCTTCCCACTTCTTTCCGGTTCTTCGATGCAAACCCCAAGGAGCGGCGCCTCCCAGGGAGGACCCAGTCGGGGCTGCCAAAACCGGTATCGGGCTGCAACCGACATTTGGAGAAAGAAAAACACTCGAATAGATGCTTCGACTCCGAATGGAAGGGAGGAAATATAGAGGTAAGGGGCAAATACAACACAAACACAATCTGATTTGTTCTTCGCTTACACCACCGTGTGTTGTTTTCTCACTCAGGACTTTGACCTGTTGTGTTTGTGTGATTTGTCGTGTAGGGGTAGCGACCTCACGTCCGTTCAACACGTGGCTCGGTAGTTACAGCACTTGGAGAGAGAAGAGACACACCCGCAAAACGTGGGTGCGTTGCGTATCACGTACTACGCATCACGTATCATGTGTCGCGCTCAATATAGAGAAGAGAAGGTGGCCCTACTACTCGTGATGCTACAGGGTAGGGGCAGCAGGACACCTTGTCCAGGTGGGTAGTGTCACCTCCCCGATGCGAGCTGATTGCCGGATGGATGCGGGCAACTGCACCTTTGTACCACCGACACCCTCTCGGCGCTTCCAGGTTACGCGCAATCGGGGGTTTGAAACATGATGATTAATATCAAAAACCCGCACCCACGCGGCGTTGACTGTGGGCTGGTCTTTGTAAGGGCTGCCTTGATGTGGCTTTGATCAAACTCACACTAAGCTGAAACTCGTGATACTACAGAGTACAACAACGGCTTCGGACACGCGGTCAAGATTTCAGACTCGGTCCACATCCCTCAGAAGGCACCGAAGATTTCCCGAAGTTTCGGCTGCAGAAGTTTTCGAAAAAAGTGCGTTTCTGCGACGCAGGGGTCCATGGCAGCCATGCCCAGATTCGACTTTTCTGTGGGTCCGTTTTTCGTTGTAACCCGCCCGGGGGGTTTGTCCTGAAAACTCATCATTGCTCATCAAGCTCGCTCCCTTGCAGAATGTAGCGAATCCTCCGGTCCAGGGCTCACGCGTTCGTTTGGTGTCTAACACGAGGAATCTCGGCACAGCCCGCAGCTGTAGCGTCGCATTGCACCGCTCCTGCAATGCTGAACGAGCAAAGAACCGACTTGTTGGACCACCCGAGCAGATGAGCACGGAGCGACATTGGTTGAGGATCGCAGTGCACGGCATCCCCCTCCCAGTGTTCTGTCTAAACATTACTATGACATCCGCCATCGAAGTATTACGTGCCAGCATCGTCCTACGACAGAATGCGTGTTACTTGCAGGCTCGCTTTTTCGTTTCTGAAAAAGCTCCTTTTTTAGAGTTATAGTTCGGTTGAGAATCCGGGATTTTAGAGTCTCCGGGTGACCTTCGTCGAATGGGTTCTTTTCAAGCTAAATACGTACTTGGTGGGTTTGGGGGGGCATGCATGGCTTCTTTCGTGTACACTTCACCTGCTTGCTTTTTGAAGGAGAGTACTTGAGGTGGTCGCCAGTTGCGAAAATTTACAAAGGAGGAGGTGGTCAACAAAAAATAATAATAATCAACTTTTCGCTCCTTATTTCCTTTTTCTTAACGAGAAGAACCCTTGCTGTAGGCGCTGCTGTGGCGGGTTTTCTCCCCGCCTTCCCTCCCTGATTTTTTTAACTGATTGCTCAGACACGGTTGTAGTGACGGATTCGGCTGTGCTCTAGTAGCACGGGTGGTCCTGGCTGTGACGAGCTACGAACAGCCGCCTGACAAACCAGACTCACACCGCAGTCCTGTCTGCAGACACTCAGGTTCCGCGCTGATGATGGTCCGCCTTATGTGCCCGTGGCTTAAAGGACCGAAACACGGCGCAGACGGGACCAGTGCGGTGTTGAGCACATACCGATTCCAAGCACGTTCTTGCAATCCCCCCCCCCCCCTCCCCCCCCCCCCCCCCCCCAGCCCCCCAGGCATCTTGTTAAGAACCATCCATCCATCCATCGCCGGCTGAACCCCCCCCCAGGGTGCTTATTAAGGGCTGTTACATGTTACGGATCGGGGGGGGGTGCGGGTGGTGGTGGGGGGGGGGGACCCCCCCCCCCCCCCCCCCCTCCTGCATGGCTGGCAGGTCACCCGGTGTCAAGCGACCGACTCCCCAACTGCCGCTGGCCAGGTCAGGCTGGCACGACAAAGGAGTTACGGAGGGCGGCAGCTTGGGCAATGCCGACTTTGCGGAGGCATTCAACGGAAGGAGTGTCTCACAGAAGTTCCGTGCGGCAGATAAGAGCCGACCGATTGCGGGGTATTGATATACCCAAGAAGTACAACACCACTTCACACGTCTCGGAAATGGTGGGCATCTGGGCTTCCATCGCACAAGTGCGCATCGCCAAGGAACTAAGTGTATCGAGCTCCTTTGTGCTGATCTTGGACGGAACGACACTGAAGCACGCAATGCAGATGGAGGTGTATGTAGTTATCCTACGCTACTTCGTCTCATCGTTGTGCGCAGTTAAAGAAACTGCCTTGGGACTCGTGGGGTTCGAGGCTTCCGACGATACAGATGGCAACACCATCTTCTTGAAGTCTCGTGCGATGCTTGCAGATTTCGGCGTTGCGGCACAGCAGATAACGGCAACCTGCAGTGATTCGGGATCGAATCTAGCGGGGCACATCACAGGGGTATACGGTTTGTTGAAGAAAGATTTCAACCCTCAGTGTGCCCGTGTTCCGGACTTTTCGCACCGACTGGAGACCGAACTTGAGCGAGCCTTCGATTCATCCGTTGTTGAAGAAATCACGGAAGCAATTCTTACGATGGAGGCGAACTTGCGAACGTCCGGAAAGCTTTATCGCCGACTCAGGCGTTTCGCTAAGCTGCAAGGCTTTGCTGCGGGTCCCAAACCATCCCTCCATTGCTCTATTCGGTGGTTGCCAAAAACCTTTCGTCTGTGGGAGAAGGCCGCTGCATTGTGGCCACTCTGGAAGATGTTTCTGGAACAGCGCTCGCGGGACTGGCACTCCGCGGATGCCAAGAAGGGTAAGGATAACCTCGCAGCGAAGCGAAAGGAGCTGCTTGGCGTTTTTGGGAAGGAGCGCAGGGCTCAGCAGTTCCAGCAGTGGTACCCTGTACTAAGGATGTTGCGCAATATCTCGCTGGCCTCGCAGCATCAAGAGCCCACCGTTCTGCATTTGCAGTTTCGGTTGAGCCGAGCTCGTATGGCCATCGAAGGGATGACCGATGGCAACGAAAACAAACGTCGCTTGGCGAAGGTCGCGAAGGCGCTCGAAGCCGTCGAGGAAAAGATAAAGAAGGATGACCACGCCGTAGCTCTCTCTCTCATTCTTGACGTACAAAAAATGCAGGTGCTCTCCGGAGCCGACTTGAAGGCGTACGGTAACGAAGAGTACGCCTATTTGGCTGCTTTCGTCGGGAGGTTTGAAGCGAGCTCCGTACAGAAGGACTGGCAAGACATAAAAATTCTTGCCGTTCAGTTCAAGGACTTGGGGTGGAACGCCTGGACCGGAGTATTCGCAACCCTAAAAGAACAAGGCAACCAGAGAGCCATTGACGTGTTGGCGCTGGTCCACACACATAGTCGCTACAACAGCAACGTAGCTGAGTCGTTTTTCAGCAAGGCCAAACAACGCGTGGGTTGCAATCGGCCCCATTTGGTGGTGGAGACTCTGAGCAACGAACTCATTCTCGCTGAACAGGGTAAAGGAATGACCGATGAAGAAGTAAGCGAAACCTGCACTCTCGGCGCCAAGATATGGCACTCTCGGAAGAATCGTCGTCATGGGGGGAAGACTGGTGGAAAGAAGAAGACGGATAGAGCCGACGCATTCGAGCAGGTTAACGGGGATATGCGCACTGAGTACTCGGGGTGTAGCGTTGTACCGTCTTTCGCGCCGTGGTCAGGGAACGAAACGTGGTCGGCGATGTCCTTCGCGAATGCATCCGAGTCTTCGGATTCACCGAATGCATCACTGCCTTCATCTTCGGTGTCGTCGCAGTCGTCCTCCTCTTCACGGTCCTCCTCTTCTGGCTCGACGACATCTTCAGCTTCCAGTTCAACATCCACGGAGGCAAGTGTAGAGCGCCAGGTCCCATCTCGACCATCGGAGCCGGGGGCTAAACTGCCGTTACCCGTGCGCTTGAAGCCAGCAGCAAAGGTTTCTGCCCGCCTGCTTGACAGCATGCACGAACCGGCACCAAAACGCGCACGGAAGTAGGCACTCACGAAGGCTTCGCATGAAGGAACAACCGGCCTTTTGATGATTTGGTATGCCAAAGTGGAAATCCCCCTCCTGTTCCGTGAAGACCTCTCCGGTCCACTGCACGTGCTGTGGCAGCTTGCTGGTACACCACGCGAGTGCTTATCCCATCCTTCCTTGTGTCCACTGCGGCAGATCGTCGTCCGTTGAATGCCTCCGCAACGTCGGCATTGCCCAAGCTGCCGTCCTCCGTAACTCCTTTGTCGTGCCACACACAGAATTTCACTCCTTCATTGTTGGAGCTAATTCCCAAGTTTGGGTTGCTTGCGGCAGCAAGCTCAGCCTGAAAGGCTTGCGCGTCCTGTGTTTGCGAACCACGCAAGTCGCGGATACGAGCAAGCACCCTTTCCTCACTCCATTCAACGCACTCTCCAAACGTGCCGTCTGCAACAGCTTCAATGAAGAAGGCGGCATCCGTCATGTTTGTTGTTGTGTATTTACTGTATCTCAGGCTCCCTGCGGGAATAAATAGCTACCGAGAGCAGAGATGATTAATCCTTGTTTTAGTGTACATACTAAATACCGAAAGGTTTCCTCGGCCCTCGACTCTTGTTTTTTTAGCCCGTTTCTGGAACAGCGCTCGCGGGACGGGCACTCCGCGGATGCCAAGATTAGGGTAAGGATAACCTCGCAGCGAAGCGAAAGGAGCTGCTTGGCGTTTTTGGGAAGGAGCGCAGGGCTCAGCTCCTTGTGTCCACTGCGACAGATCGTCGTCCGTTGAATGCCTCCGCAAAGTCGGCATTGCCCAAGCTGCCGCCCTCCGTAACTCCTTCGTGCCAGCCTGACCTGGCCAGCGGCAGTTGCGGAGTCGGTCGCTTGACACCGGGTGACCTGCCAGCCATGCAGGGGGGGGGGGGGGGCCCCCCCCCCCCCCACCACCACCCGCACTTGTTACATGTTACGGGTTAGGCCAAATCTTAATAACACCCCCCCCCCCCCCCCCCCTCAGGCTATTTTCACTGTGGAGGGGGGAGACGCTACCTGTCACACTCTAAGGTGGTCACCACGGTGGGCGGTCAGAAAAAAAAAATTTTTTTTTTGCCCCAAATACCCCAAATACCACACTTTGGAAAAATTTTGTGGGCCCACTTTTGGCAGGGAATTTTGACCATTTCACCTTAGAGAATTTGACCACCCAGCCTCCAAGGCAACTGCACTGTAGAGGGGGGGGGTCTGGTTTATCCGGCCATCCGGCCAAAGTGGCTGATCCTTAACAAGAGCGCTGCCCCCCCCCCCGCCCCCCCCCCCCCCCCCCCCCCCCCCTCCTGCAGGGCCTGTGTGCAGCAGGGTGGTGACCGCTCTAAGGTGGTTTCCTCAGCAGCGACCAAGAAAAAAAAACTTTTTTTTTTGGCCCAAATCCTCCCAAAAAAGCACTCGAAAAAAAAAATTTTTGACCCACTTTTTCCACCATTTCACCTTAGAGAATTTAGCTAAGGTGGGTCCCACAGTAGGTCCACAGTGGGTTGCACCAGGAGGGGGGGGGGTACCCACCCCCACCCAGGGTTAGCAACTTCGTTTTGGGTCTCAGGCTTAGTATCAGCACTGCCCCCCCCCCCCCCCAATTGACGTTGCCTGGGAGCACCCCTAGCTGCACACCCGAAACCACCACAACACAGAGATATCCTCATGGAGCATGGCCGGGAACGCGTCTAAACTTGGCAACGGAGGACGGCTCATCGGGAAGGTCGAGAGCGTATGCACAACAATTTAGGTTTTGCGATAACCAGTACCTACCTCCTTAGAGAGCATATTTGTTACAGCTGAAAAGGAACGTTGACAGCGGTTTAACCTGAACGCGAACAGGTCAAATTGCACAAACAAAAATCAGGGCGTCAGAGTGTTAGTGCGGTACTCATTTTGCTTGCAAATGGCCCCCCACTAACGCAACGCGAAGACTTTATAGTACTAACAATCTTGTGGGTTGCCCTTCAATGTATTGTGCAGGCTAAAAAGACGTAGGCAGCGTGTTTTGGTGGTTGATCCGAATTCCTTACCTGAATACACACAGGGTAAAACGATCAACCGGCACGCACAAACAAAACGAAGCGCCTGTCTTTTTTAGCGAGAAACTTACTCAGAAAGTAGGACCTTCTGATCATCTGATCATTTGCCAATTTGCCACCTGAAACCACGTCCAGGATTCGGGTTCAGGGTGCGGTCAACGAAGCACCTGCTTTGTAGGAAGTACTTGACTGTCGCGGCTTGTGCAGTCTATCGTCACAGATTGTTGCTTGCATATCAAGTTCAAACTACGAATACTACATTAACCAACCACACCCTGAGGGCTGTGTGGAGTTCTCTTATCGAAGAAGTGAAGAAGCAGAAGTCGACGCGCAAGCGCGCGCCTGAGCGCGACGATCAAGACGAGCTAAAGAGGCGAAAGCATGGCACATCACGCGCGAAGAGAGAACCGCGCCGCCGGACGATGCAGATTATCGCCACAGATTCTTTGCACTCTCACCCAAAACTTTTATCGACTTTCGTGGTGCCTCTCAGGATGACCTCGGTCACGAGCTCGTGGATGCAATCCTCAGCTACTCGTGGACCATACGAGGTGTGGTATCTACCACATACCGCCACCACGTAGTACGACAGGTACTACAGGGCTAGTATGTATACCACCACTACGCGGTGTGAGTGTATACTACGTGCATCTAGGACCGCAGGATGGGTATCCACCCACGCGGTGTGAGTATCCACTCACCTATACCGTGCACCCATACCGTATCTATACCGTGCGTCTATACCGTGCATCTATACCGTGCATCTACCGTGCATCTATACCGTGCTTCTATACCGTGCATCTATACCGTGCATCTATACCGTGCATCTATACCGTGCATCTATACCGTGCATCTATACCGTGCATCTATACCGTGCATCTATACCGTGCATCTATACCGTGCATCTATACCGTGCATCTATACCGTGCATCTATACCGTGCATCTATACCGTGCATCTATACCGTGCATCTATACCGTGCATCTATACCGTGCATCTATACCGTGCATCTATACCGTGCATCTATACCGTGCATCTATACCGTGCATCTATACCGTGCATCTATACCGTGCATCTATACCGTGCATCTATACCGTGCATCTATACCGTGCATCTATACCGTGCATCTATACCGTGCATCTATACCGTGCATCTATACCGTGCATCTATACCGTGCATCTATACCGTGCATCTATACCGTGCATCTATACCGTGCATCTATACCGTGCATCTATACCGTGCATCTATACCGTGCATCTATACCGTGCATCTATACCGTGCATCTATACCGTGCATCTATACCGTGCATCTATACCGTGCATCTATACCGTGCATCTATACCGTGCATCTATACCGTGCATCTATACCGTGCATCTATACCGTGCATCTATACCGTGCATCTATACCGTGCATCTATACCGTGCATCTATACCGTGCATCTATACCGTGCATCTATACCGTGCATCTATACCGTGCATCTATACCGTGCATCTATACCGTGCATCTATACCGTGCATCTATACCGTGCATCTATACCGTGCATCTATACCGTGCATCTATACCGTGCATCTATACCGTGCATCTATACCGTGCATCTATACCGTGCATCTATACCGTGCATCTATACCGTGCATCTATACCGTGCATCTATACCGTGCATCTATACCGTGCATCTATACCGTGCATCTATACCGTGCATCTATACCGTGCATCTATACCGTGCATCTATACCGTGCATCTATACCGTGCATCTATACCGTGCATCTATACCGTGCATCTATACCGTGCATCAACTCCCTCAGTGTGACTGTCAAAGGCAGTGCCATCCACTATATCCCCCCGCAACAGGAGGACGGGTGGCGAAGATTCACGCTCGATTCGACAGCGACGTTCGGTCGCCTCGTGCTGCAAGGGGAGGATGCGAGCACCGACGGCCTTGTCGCCACGTTCAACTACATCGAGGTGAAGGGCGCGCGGGTCGGCAACGGCTGGTACAAAACCGAGAAGCACGGCGAAGGCCGCATGGAGCTGGCCGTCGGCAAAGAGTCGTGGGTGCTGCACTTGGTCCCCGCCGACGGCGGCGCCGTCACAGTCACCGGGGCCCGGCTGACCCCCGCCGCGGAGCGGAGCGAGCTGACGGACAAGGTGGTGCTCGCGTTCTTCGTGTTCGTGGTCGCGGTCGTGGTCTCCCTCATCCGCACCGCCCTCTTCCCCGCCGTGAAGAAGTCGCCGGCCCCCGCCACCGCGCAGCAGCTGCGGCAGGCGAAGAAAGCCTTCGTCCCAGGAGTCGCGGGATAAACCCCGTTGGGGGAGAGGCTTGGAATATCTAGCCAACTCTTGCCGGTTGCCCTCCAAAGTCAATTGTGCAGGCTGCTAGCAAAGACGTAGGCAGCGTGTTTTTGTGGTTGCATCAGAATTCCGCACCTGAAAAAAAGACGATGGCGAGACATGCTGCCAGCGAGTTTCGGTCGTCTCGTGCTGCAAGAGGAGATGATCCGAGCACCGATGGCATTGCCGCCATGTTCAACTACATGGAAACTACATGGAGGTGGAAAGAAGTCAGCTGGTCGGCAACGGCTGGTACAAAGACGAGGAGCACGCGGCGAAGGCCCGCATGGAGCTGGCCGCTGGCAAAGAAAGAGCCGTGGGTGCTGCACTTGGTCCCCGCCGGGAGGCGGCGCCGTCACAGCCACCGGGGCCCGGCTGACCCCCGCCGCGGAGCGGAGCGAGCTGACGGACAAGGTGGTGCTCGGGTTCTTCGTGTTCGTGGTCGCGGTCGTGGTCTCCCTCATCCGCACCGCCCTCTTCCCCGCCGTGAAGAAGTCGCCGGCCCCCGCCACCGCGCAGCAGCTGCGGCAGGCGAAGAAAGCCTTCGTCCCAGGAGTCGCGGGATAAACCCCGTTGAGAGGACGTGGATTCTCTATAGTCAGTAGTACTAGCAATCTTGCCGGTTGCCCTTCAAAGTATTGCGCAGGCTAAAAAAAGACGCAGGCGTGTTTTGGTGGTTGTATCAGAATGCCTCACCTGAAAAATGACGGGAATGCTCGATTCGACAGCGACGTTCGTTCGTCTCGTTGCTGCAAGCGGAGATCCGAGCACCGACGGCATTGCCGCCATGTTCAACTAAACCGAGGTGGAAAGAAAACAGCTGGCCGTCGGCGAAGAGGCGTGGGTGCTGCACTGAGTCCCCACCGGGAGGCGGCGCCGTCACAGCCACCGGGGCCCGGCTGACCCCCGCCGCGGAGCGGAGCGAGCTGACGGACAAGGTGGTGCTCGGGTTCTTCGTGTTCGTGGTCGCGGTCGTGGTCTCCCTCATCCGCACCGCCCTCTTCCCCGCCGTGAAGAAGTCGCCGGCCCCCGCCACCGCGCAGCAGCTGCGGCAGGCGAAGAAAGCCTTCGTTCCCGGAGTCGCGGGATAAACCCCGTTGAGAGGGCTTGGCATATCTAGTCAAATCTTATCGGTTGCCCTCCAAAGTCAATTGTGCAGGCTAGCGACGACGTAGGCAGCGTGTTTTGGTGGAGAATTCCTGACCTGAAAACGACGAGAGGACGGATGGCGAGATTTCGTGCTCGATTCGACAGCGACGTTCGGTTGTCTCGTGCTGCAAGGGGACGGGATCCGAAGTGTCGGGGCAGCAAATCTTGCGGGTTGTCCTTCAACGGTATCGTGCAGGCTAAAAAGAGAAACAGGCAAGCGTGTTGTGGTGGTTGTTTCAGAATTCCCGACCTGAAAAACGACGAGAGGACGGATGGCGAGAATTCATGCTCGATTCGACAGCGACGTTGGGTCGTCTCGTGCTGCAAGGGGAGAGAATCCGAGCACCGATGGCATTGCCGCCACGTTCAACTAAACCGAGGTGGAAAGAAAACAGCGCGTTGGCAACGGCTGGTGCAAAGACGAGAGCACACGGCGAAGGCCGCATGGAGCTGGCAGGAAGAGACGATCGTACCGTGTCGTGCTTCTGGCGTTTGCACTCATTCGAATCATCGTCTTCGCGCGGTCGCATTGCGACTCTTCCCTTCCTTGCCGGTTTGCATGCTTCTGCGACCTTTGCCTTCGCTTTCACGGGCGGCGCTGGGCACTTCTTCTTCCGTTGGGGGGTCGTCGTCTCTCGTCTTCGCTTTAGAGAGAGAGGCGTGGGTGCTGAACTTCGTCCCCGCCGGGAGGCGGCGTCGTCACAGTCACCGGGGCCCGGGTGACCCCCGCCGCGGAGCGAAGCGGGCTGACTGCATAGCTGTTATCATTCGACCTCGCATTCCCACGAAGAAGACTTGACGCTAAGCATCAAACATACACGAGAGGCAAGTAGCGCCCGAACACGAAACTAAGATTTTCCCCCCCCTTACGGCCTTCCTGGCCTTGGAAAAGTCATGGGCACTTCTTCTTCCGTTGGGGGGTCGTCGTCTAGAGAGAGAGGCGTGGGTGCTGAACTTTGTCCCCGCTGGGAGGCGGCGTCGTCACAGTCACCGGGGCCCGGGTGACCCCCGCCGCGGAGCGAAGCGGGCTGACTGCATAGCTGTTATCATTCGACCTCGCATTCCCACGAAGAAGACTTGACGCTAAGCATCAAACATACACGAGAGGCAAGTAGCGCCCGAACACGAAACTAAGATTCCCCCCCCCTTACGGCCTTCCTGACCTCGGAAAAGTCATCATTGCCGTAAGCGTACGCCGGCGCCCTTTCGCCGCGACGGCGCTGGGCACTTCTTCTTCCGTTGGGGGGTCGTCGTCTCTCGTCTTCGCTTTAGAGAGAGAGGCGTGGGTGCTGAACTTCGTCAGGCGGCGTCGTCACAGGGGAAGTCACCGGGGCCCGGGTGACCCCCGCCGCGGAGCGAAGCGGGCTGACTGCATAGCTGTTATCATTCGACCTCGCATTCCCACGAAGAAGACTTGACGCTAAGCATCAAACATACACGAGAGGCAAGTAGCGCCTGAACACGAAACTAAGGTTTTCCCCCCCTTACGGCCTTCCTGGCCTTGGAAAAGTCATCATTGCCGTAAGCGTACGCCGGCGCCCTTTCGCCGCGACGGCGCTGGATATCACCAGCTCAGATTCAAGTCCCTCGTGCCGTCTCTCTTACTCCGCTAGCCCGCTGCCAAGCTCCCGCCCTCTCAGAGGGCGGGCAACCTTTTTGTTGTTGAGAAACGTGTTTCTTCTTCTTTTTAGTGCTAGCAATCTTGCGGGTTGCCCTTCAGTGTATTGTGCAGGCTAAAAAGACGTAGGCAGCGTGTTTTGGTGCTTGACCAGAATTCCTTACCTGAATATACACAGAGTAAATAATCAAGTGGAAAAACGATCACCCGGCACGCAACAAACGAAGCGTCCCCCCTCCGTTCCTATTACATTTCTAGACTGTTTCTTTTGGGAACCCCACCGATCACCACAAGCACGTACTAGGCTGCACTTTTCGAGCAAACAACAAAGGTCGAACGACACCAATCTGTACGCCCATTCGGGATCGTCCGAAAAGTGAGTCAAAGCTTAAGGCCTTGGAGGTGCGGAAAGCGCAGTTACGAAGTTTGCCGTCAGTGCACCCCAGTCATTAACTTCATCCTTTGCGGCTGCCCTCGACATTCGGAAAGCGGGTCTTCAATCCTTCGTCAATGTGTACTTTACTGCCTGCACAGACTGTTCCGCGTCCTGCTTTGTGCCACACGAAACATAGTAAGTCGTTTCGTACTGCAGGTGGCGTGGCATCATTCTGGCGTCATTATGGTAACAAGCTTGCTTGTCTATATCAAAAAGTGTCGGATGGCAGCGTGCTGTGTTAAATCACTCAAAACAAGGGTTTCCACACGTACGCACAAACAAAAACTATGCCGGCTGTGCCTACCCTAGAACAAATGGATCTACCGAACGTAGATTGGGATACCATCCCAGTCGTACTATATCCGGCGAGCCGCCCGGCTGCTGTGGGACGAAGACAATGCGTTCTTTCCCCATCATGCGACACCGCCCATGGTGTCGCCAACGGACGACACTGTTCGCAACATGAACGAGAATGGAGTGCGGTTATGATGAGCTTGCCGGCAATCCCAGTCGTTAACTTCATCCCTTTGCGGCTGCCCTCGACATTCGGAAAGCGGGTCTTCAATCCTTCGTCAATGTGTACTTTGGACTGCCTGCACGGACTGTTCCGCGTCCTGCTTTGTGCCACACGAAACATAGTAAGTCGTTTCGTACTGCAGGTGGCGTGGCATCATGCTGGCGAGTCTGTTTTATGGTAACAAGCTTGCTTGTCTAGATCAAAAAGTGTCGGATGGCAGCGTGCTGTGTTAAACCACTCAAAACAGGGTTTCCACACGTACGCACGAACAAAAAATATGCCGGCTGTGCCTACCCTAGAACAAATGGATCTACCGAACGTAGATTGGGATACCATCCCAGTCGTACTATATCCGGCGAGCCGCCCGGCTGCTGTGGGACGAAGACAATGCGTTCTTTCCCCATCATGCGACACCGCCCATGGTGTCGCCAACGGACGACACTGTTCGCAACATGAACGAGAATGGAGTGCGGTTATGATGCGTTTGCCGGCAATCCCAGTCGTTAACTTCATCCCTTTGCGGCTGCCCTCGACATTCGGAAAGCGGGTCTTCAACCCGTCGTCAATGTACTTTTGGACTGCCTGCACGGACTGTTCCGCGCCCTGCTTTGTGTCACACGAAACATAGTAAGTCGTTTCGTACTGCAGGTGGCGTGACATCATTCTGACGAGTCTTTTTTCCCAAAACATGAACAAGAATGGAGCATTTGCTTTGGCCAAACGATGCTCCTCTTGAAACCCCTCATCACGAGGTAAACATAATGTTATTATAAATTTGGCCGAGTAGTCGAGGTGCACCAGCGCTTCTCGATGTCACGCCGCGCGCGCTTACGAGCTTTCGTATGCCTGGAGCTCGCTCCTGAATCGGTGGTCAACATCAGAAGGAGGGAGACTCTTTGAGCCGGTCCACCCCTCCCCCATCGAAGTGCATTCTTCTGTCTATCACAGTCTACCACAGTCTATCACAGTCTATCACAGTCTATCACAGTCTATCACAGTCTATCACAGTCTATCACAGTCTACCACAGTCTATCACAGTCTATCACAGTCTATCACAGTCTATCACAGTCTATCACAGTCTATCACAGTCTATCACAGTCTATCACAGTCTATCACAGTCTATCACAGTCTATCACAGTCTATCACAGTCTATCACAGTCTATCACAGTCTATCACAGGGCTTGTGGACTGGGGCGGCCAAGCGCGCCTGAACGTGACGATCAAGGCGAGCTGAAAAAGCGAACGCACGATAGTTCACGTTCGAAGAGGTAACCGTTGCGTCGGCGACGCAGATTCTCGCCTTCGTTTCTCTGTTTTTTAGCTCAAACTAATTCAGCCCACCACATGAGCTTACGATCACCCTCGGGTTCCGTTTGTGCATTAGAAGCTCTGCCCCTTCGTAGGGTTTCTCCTCCACGCATAATAAAATAATCCACATGTCGGCACTGGTTCAGGTGCAGAAGAGGAGGTTTCCACTTCACTACGTGAGCTCGTCCTTGCGTTCGTCGTAGCTCGGGTTCCGCTGTCAAGGATCCCGACCCTCATCAAGGAAACCACGCACATCATCTTGCGCCCGTTTCCAAATCTGGACTTGAGGAATGACGTAAGTCGACGCGCCGTACGACGTGCTCTTGGACTGAGCATGATCTTGCAGGACATGGAGTTTCTGCTGCGTCTCAATACTGGAGACATCTGTCTGTCTGGGGACGCGGGCGACTTGCCTGGCCGCAACAAGGACGTGCTCACGCTATCCTTTACTTACTTCGACTCAGTCGAAGCAGTATGGAGGAGGCATGCCGCCTTAGCTGCGCTTGTCATCGTGAAGACGAACGACGCGGTGGTACGCCATACCGAGCGCACCTCGAAGTACTTCATGCGGGCTATCGCTTCCACAGTTCAGTTTGCAACTCCCGATGTTGTGGGAGCCGATACGGCCTCTGATTCTTCAAGTACTGTCCCCGCCCCTGTTCCTGCGACCCCTGAGCCCTCGCTTCCGCCCGCGAAGAAAACGAAGTACTCTTTGCTGTGATGTTCTTGATCCGTCTCTCGGTTTGCCATCTGGGTCCGCCTCCCACCGTACCTTTTTCCGATACCAAATCGATGCTCCATTCTTCCTCCTGATCTCATGCACAGAGTTTGTTTCCACGATCACACGATAGGGGAGTTCCGATTCACTGTCGGGTAGGACTACCGGTCCGGATCTTTTCTTTCGTTCAGGAGTTGTCGAATCAGCGACTTCTCCCAGTTCTGCGTTGCCACGCACTGCACATTGCTGCAAAGTATGTTCTCGCATCTGCCACGTGATTTATACGCAGTTCTTTCCGGCTTTCGGACAGAGATCTTCACGTGCTACTTCCAGCCGTCTCTGCACCCTGTCCGCTGCGTTGACTTCTGTTCTCTGGCTTCTCCTCACGATGACGCATGATGCGTTAGTATGGCTGGTCATATGTAAATTGGCCTAAAACCACTGACGAAAACATGTCACTCGGTCGGCGCGTCCGAAGAGACATCATGCAGCCGAGATTCCCTGCATTCTCCGAGAATATGTGGGCCAAGCACAGGACAGCAAACGTCTGCGGTATAGACAATTATCAGGGCTGCGATCTTCCGGAATTGGGCAGCTAGCTTCCTCTGGCATTGCACTCGTTCGTGAGTTCTTCTTGATCTAGGGTCGCCGTAGGTCTCTCCCATGGGTTGCCTTGCCCCATTTCGCACCAGCCTCTTCACAAGAAACAACCGGTGAACAACAGACAGGATATTCACAAATGAAGGGGGAGAACACCGATGAGTACCGTGAGTCATCTACTGCCAAAAAACTTATGGTGTGCCGGACATGCTTTGGCTCTGGGTTCGGACTCGTTCGCTGGCCGGAACTTGCAGTCAACGTGAAGCCTGCCCAACACAAACTCTCTCGTCGCTTCGGGTGAGACCTCTTCCTGCACCAGTCTCATGGCTGTGCACAAAACAAACTACAATACCCACAAATATAGTACATTATGTCATCGAATATCACCCAGGGGTCTATCACAGTCTATCACAGTCTATCACAGTCTATCACAGTCTATCACAGTCTATCACAGTCTATCACAGTCTATCACAGTCTATACAGTCTATCACAGTCTATCACAGTCTATCACAGTCTATCACAGTCTATCACAGTCTATCACAGTCTATCACAGTCTATCACAGTCTATCACAGTCTATCACAGTCTATCACAGTCTATCACAGTCTATCACAGAATTGTTGCTGGCTTCTTCTGGCATCATCGCACTCGTTCTGAGGCGGGGTCTGCAGCCGTTGTTCGGCTGGCGTTCCTCTGTCAGCGCTCTCTCTCTCTCAAATGACAGTGAGAATGTGGGGTAGGCCCTGCTTATTGATTCACGGTTGAACGAAGCTAGCGCACAAGGTTTGCCTGTTCTCGCACCTACTTTCCGCTTTCACACACAGATGCTCTACAAACTTCGGCCTGAGCTCCTTCCTGCGTTCGTCTGTTGGTGGGTTCTCCCACTTGACGGGTTCCGCCGTGGCCACTCCAGTTGAAAGAGAACGGTAAAAGGTCACCAGTCAGGATACTCACATAACAAACGAAGGGGAACACCGACCATGAGGCAAGCTATGATCGCCGCCGGGACGACGTCACGCCACCTGCCCCCTCGCGAGTAAAGAATGCCCTCACCGCAAGTAAAAGTCGCTGTCGATCCTCTTCCGAGGCGTCAGCGGCAAGGGCAACTCTTGAAGGGACATCGGCCGGGTTTTCCTTCGTGCTGATCCACGAGATGGACCAGGAACATTTCAAATCCCGTAGTCGGGTCAACGCGTGCACAACTGCGTCATTCAATGACTTGTTCAACATGCAGTTTTTCTTTCGCGCCACCCCGACCACGGTCGTGTTGTCGACATGGACGTCGACCACGCTCCCTGATACTGACGGGGGTAGCGCATCCACCGCTCTCTTCAGAGCCAGTGCTTCGAGTGTGTTGATGTGGTGCCAAGCTTCCTGCTCGGTCCATGTACCACCCAACACAGTCAATTCTGCTGTCTGCCGGTCGACCAGGACAGCACCCCACCCCTGCAGTGACGCGTCTACGTAGACCGCGTACGGGCGATTCGTGGACGGGCGCGTGAACTTTCTGCTCACATCGACCGAATCGATCCACGATCGCAGATCTCTCCGTACGGAGGCCGGCACAGGCACAGTCTCTGATTGCGTGCGAGTTCCCTTGTTGAGGCTGTTCGTTATCCGTCGCAAGAACTTGACGGCGAACCAGAACGAGCCGGGGAACGCATTCACGACTGCGCTCGCATGGAGCAGACGACCGCCGAGCGATTCTAAATCGCCGGCGGTGGGGCTAGAGAGATCGACGGCCCGGATCTTTTCGATCAGGCGAGCCGCCGGAGAGACGGTCTTCCGACCGTGGTCAAAAGTGACCCCTATAAAATCATAACCCGAGGAAGCGTCGTTACTATCCTCGGGCTTCCAAGAAGCATGTGCCCGTGCGGCCAGCCGATCGAGTTTCTCGGTCTGGCAGAGCACTGCGGCACGGGACCCACAAAAACGAATATTGTCCACCCAGACATGGACTGTCACACCGTCGGCCGTGAATTCAGGCCCAACGAAGTCTGGGTGACTTGCTAACACAGCTGTTAGCGTGTGCATCAGCTCTGGTGCACACGAGTGTCCCATTGGCAGCCTATTTAGGACGTAGGCATTGCCTTGTTCATCGAGGAATCCGAAGTTCTCTCGAGCCTCCTCCGGGACCTCTACTTGATAAAAGCCACAACGCAAATCACGCGTTGTGGCGCACTCCGACTCGACTACGTCAAGATACTCCGAGACATGACCCAATGGTACCTGGGCCACGTAGCCCTGGCGGCTCAGCAAGTCGTTGGCCTCCTGCGTCCACAAAATAAACCGCTGGCGCAGGCGGCCCGCCTTGTCCTCCACGACCGTGAAAGGCACGTTGCGGAAAGTGCCCGGCGTGTCGGAGGGTGACGCAATGCCTAGCCGCACGAGCTCGGAAGCGTGGGAGTGCATGAGGTGACTCCTCCTCTGCTGGCCCTCGGACGCGTTTTCTCCTTGAACATCCCGGACGGGGAAAAACGTGGCTTTCCAGACTGAGTCGAATCTGGCGCGAACGTCGGGTCGCATCCTGTGCCGGAGCGCTGCGGTGTCCATGGCCGGCACCGCCGCCACGTGGAGAGGTGCCTCCTTTTCCGCCTGCGACTGTGGAATGCGCGTGTTGTGCGCGCGTCTGGTAAAGCCGTGGACCCGACGGCCCACCACGTCGCTCAGCGGAGCTAGACAATCCCCCTTCACGTGCGGCGGCAAAGCTGTAAACCCAGCGCCGGGCATGGCTGGCGGAGCGGGCAACTCCTCGACGGGCAGCAGATCAGCAACCCTGAACTCCGGGACGCTCTGAAGTGCGGAGGCCAAGGGGAAAAAACCCTCCGGAGAAGGCGCTCCCTCTGCAAAGGCTAGCTCAGAAGAAGGAAAAGGAGCGCCGACCTCCCATATGTCAAAAACAGAAGGAGCGAACCCCGTGACACCTAGCTGAGTTACTCCTGGTTGCACAGGGATTGGCGGCAAAAGCGGGCCTAGCCCATCTACCACCCCGGGTGCCATCCCGAGGGCAGGACTCCATCCGCCCACTGCGAGACGTCTCGCCCCCAAAAGTTCCTCCTCCGGGCCGGGTCGCAGCGCATTGCTTGAGCACGCCACGTGTCCCCCTGACGGGAAACTACCAACCGGACCGGGTCGCAGCACATCGGGGCATGGGTTGTCACACCCGACACGACCGCTGTGGCCGACGTCTTGCGCTGCGTAACCGCAGGTCGTTGCGCCTGCGGGGCCTCGCGCTGCGTCGCTCTGCGGACCTGGGTCCAGGCTGAGTCGCTGCGCTGGGGGTTCCCCTTCGTTCGGGGAAGCTCGGGTAGTTGAACGGATCCCACGGGAGTCAGACGATGCGGCGTTGCGTTGCCGGTGCTCGTCATTGACCAATCCCGTGGGGGTGGTTGGGTTGTTGTTGATTGTTCGGGGAGGGAGGAGGGGAGCCCCCGATGGGTTCGGCTGCTGCGGAGGCGCCCCTGCCTCGCACTGGTCGCGCTTGCGCCGGCGCCGTATCGCCGGGGGGATGCGCTTCCTCCTCCTGGGCCGCCTCTCCTCGGACGGCGGTGCGCTGCCCATCTTCCGACGATCCAACCAGAGCTCAGCCACGGCCCTGTCCAGCGCATCCTCGCTCTCCAGCTGCAACCGCATCCGGAACTCCTTCCGCGAGAACCCGTCGCGGGCGCACACGAACTCGATGCGCAGTTCCCGCAGCAACAGCTCTCCCAACGACACGAACTGACGCCGACCACGCCACCCCTCGAGCGACTCCGCGACATAGAGCCACTCCCTCAAGGGCTCGAACCGGCTCTCCAACACGCACACACAGTCGGACCCGAACGCGTGCCCCGGAACAACATACTCGAGCTGGAGCTCGAGAATCACGTCCTCGGCGCGCTGACCGCATCCGAGGTCCCGCCACACATCGCTCGTTCTCCGGTCTCTCATCCCGACATCACCAGAAAAGGAGGAAATGGAAGCGCGTCACGGGTTTTTTCGTGTCGAGGGTGTTTGTGTGCTTTACCAAAGAAGGAGATGCGTAAGGCGCTTTGCGGGTCTCCTCGGGTGGCCGTTCGCTTTACCGGAAAGAAGAGGTTGTGCTTTACCGAAAAAAGAGGTTCGCAAGGCTCTCTTCGGGCGGCCGCGTGCTTGACCGAAAAAAGAGGTTGTGCTTTACCGAAAAAAGCGGTCCGAAAACCGAAAAAAGAAAGAGGAAGGTGAGACTGACATTCTTTGCTCCAATAAAGTACAGAAACTGTAGCTTTTAAATCGTTGGTAGGTCTATCACAGTCTATCACAGTCTATCACAGTCTATCACAGTCTATCACAGTCTATCACAGTCTATCACAGTCTATCACAGTCTATCACAGGCCATCAGGATGGGGTGGACCGGCTCACTCTTTTCAACCTCGCGCAAGACGTTGCCTTCTCTCTCAAATTCTTGGAAAACGATGGGTTTGTCCTGTCGACCCTGCGCTTCTGCATCACCGGTTCTTCGAACAGGCACTCTTGAGCAATGACATCCTCAAACGATATCAGCCACTCGGCTCCTATTGGCTGACTCCTCCAGTACTCTGCATTCGATGATGAAGGAGACTCATCTTTGTGGATGTCGTCGCCGTCGCAATCATCCTCTTCTGAGTCACCTTCGCGGTCGCATTTTTCGACCTGGCAGTCCACGACACTGCTTGACGTCATAATCGTAGAGGTCCCGAATGTTATTGGGGACAAGTCCAGCAAACAGCGTCTGCGTGCTCACTTCAAAAATGCCTGCAAATCGTACGGGCACCGCGTGTGAAATTTACACCTGACGCGGGAGGATCGGGTTCATGAGCTACGAAACTGGAACGTAGTTTGTAGAATTCGCTTTTGCCGCGAGCCTGTGGACTGGCTTGCAGTCGAACCTTTACTTCGTGCCGGTAAACGAAGCTGTGACATGCGGCTTGAAACGAGAGTGAGCACGTTCCGAAGCCCGCGCTTCTCTTTGCGAGTCGGGACTGAGCGCACTTTTCCAGCCGGACATGGCGTCGACGCCTGTGTCCAGTGCTCGTACCCGGAGTCGCACACGGAATCCGAGTTCTCTCCAGCGCATGCTTCTCTGCAAAAACCTCTCTTCGTCGAGGAAGCCGAAGGGCATCGCTCCCCGTGCTTGCCGGGAGATTTGCCGCTTCAGGGTAAAGGGGTGGGGCGAACACCACCAGTTATTGGACACGCGTCCAAAAATACTCCCAGTATTAGACCCTGCTACGGTCGAGGGCACCCGTTTTTTTTTTTTTTTTTTTTTTTTTTTTTTTTTACCAAACACAGGGCCTTATATATAAAAGTTCCCCACGTAACTGTCCATAAGTTGCTCGGAGTTACTAAAAATCCCAGTTGCGGCACAACTGCACGTTTATGTACCCGACAGGGTGCACCTCTTTTGTGGTTGTCACTACTGTCCACCACAGAGACTATACCAGCGCCGCAGGCGCGGAAATTTTTTTCAAGCTATTGGGCCAGTCGCAGGTTCCAAATTTGAGGCTGTACGTTGCTTCAACGATGATCCAAAGGTGCAGTAACCGGTGCTGTGTACTGCTAGTGTGACTGCTGTACTGTATCACTACTACTGGGCCCCTCAGCCGGGGCATCATTCTGTGCTTTTTTTTTTTTTTTTTGGTTGCTCGGACTTGGTCCGAGCACCAGACCCATATACAAGCCACTGACCAAACATCATCTAGTACAGATGCACACAACAGAATCTAATAGCCCGATCCGCAGCAGCAGCCAGAGTGCTCCTGCACAAGCTCACTGCGGTAGCCGCGAAGTATGGCCTGAAGGTCAACTACGGCGTAGGCAAGACAGAGGTAGTCGTCCTGGGTTCGCCAGTTGTACGTACCGTAACGCGTCCAGATGGGGCCTCCCTCCGTGAGGTTCCGGACTACAAATACCTCGGCTCCATGCTCGTAGACAGCAGAGCGGATTTCGTACGGAACAAGTCTTTGGCCTGGGTAGCAGTACACAGACTGAAGTCTGTTTGGCGGTCCACGATTAGGCTCGACCTAAAGGTTTTGTTTTTCAAGACGCTCGTGGTTCCCGTCTTTCTGTCAGGCGCCGAAACTTGGATCGTTGGCACTTCCCTGCTTCCTGAGATCACGGGAGCATACACTTGTCTAGTTCGGTTTGTTCGAGGCATTAACGTCTACAGTCGCGAAACGCGCTGTAGCAATAATGACCTTTTTGCGGATCAGTTCCCGAGGATCGAAGTTGAGTTGCAGAGAAAGCGGCTCCGCTTCGCTGGGCGGACCAGCCAGCATCGAGCGTGCTTCTTGCAACGACACGTCGAAAGAAGAAACGCGGTCGACCTCCGCTTTCTTATCTCGATGTGCTCCAACGCGACCTCGGCATGTTGAACACTGAGGAGATCCGGGAGCTGATGGCAGACAGCAGGGTTCGGGACGTGGATCCACGTGGAAATGGAAATCGTGGAAATGGAAATCGTGGAAATTTCCACGGATTTCCACGTTCCACTGCCGCGCCGGTGAAATTTTCAATTCCGCCAGTTGGGGTTTTTTGACGCCGACTGTGGAGACACATTTTCAACCACCATTTTGACCTTCTGGGGCTCAACCCAAGGTTCACCTTTTTCTCGGTATCTGCAGGTTAGCCCTCGGAGAAAAAAAAAACGGAAGACAAAGAGTCCGGCCGCGGTACCGGGAACCCCACAGGGTAGAATAACAGCGGAACATGGGTGATAGAAAAAGGTAGACTCGACATCATCAAAACGATGGTGGCCAACGGTGCCAAGCAGCACCCCCCAAGCAAGAAGAAGACGAGATGGGGTTGAGAGCGGAAATTGGAAAAGAAAATGGAATCATGATGGATTCGCTGAATTAGAATCAGAAAAGACTCCGGATACATTCGTCGTTCTCGCTGTCAGTGTCATTCTCCGGAATACCGGGAATATCCAACTGCAGCACCTCTGTGAGAGTTGTGCTTCTGGTTTCGGCAACGAGAGCCTCACTTGCTTCAAGGTCGACCTCGTTGAGGCCATCAAGTGTCTCATCCTGAGACTCAGTATCGAGGGAATCACTACAGGTAGGTCCCGGGCTCGGGATGGAAGGCTCATCAGTCGGGCCTGTTCGCAGCGCAGTTGCAAGCGTAGCCTGTGCTCGCTGTGTGCGCTCCTCGGCCCGCACCTCTTGGTTAGACTCTGGATAGAGCTCACTGTTCAGCAACCTATGGTTGATGGCAAGTGTGAGACCCGCGCAATGCTCAGCGCAGTGTCGTAGACACTGTTCCAACGCACTGCAGTTGGATACCTGACGCCAACAGGGTTTCTTTCGCCGGCGTTGATCTGTTTTTGCCGCAAATCATACTTTTCCGAGGGCTTTCTGTACTTTGCTGCGAGCTGTATTACTGAGGTGCTAATTTCGTTCATGTATTCATGCTTAGCGATGTCGCCAATGCAGAGCTGCATGCTGTGGCATGCACATCGGAAAGCAAAAATTCCTTTTTTTTTGGCGGCATTCAATGCCACGCTCAGGAGCTCATCGACAGCTTTCTCGGCCTCCTCGGTAGCATCAACAGTTTCGCTGTCGTTGCTTTCAGCATCAGCGCCTCTTGCAGTCACATTGAACTTGCGGGCGACAGAACACAAGTCGGTCATGGCTTTTTGCATAGCCGAAGCGTTGTCCGCCACCATAGCAAACACGTTCAAGTTTGCTTTGGCGCGTAGGTGTTCGACCACCTCGTCGACTTCCCGTTCGATGCTGGCTGCTGTCATGCAACGCACCTCGGCGCTCTTCAGGAAGTAGGTCGCCTTCCCGTTGCTGACAGCAAACCCGAGGAAAAGTCGACCCCGGACTGTGGCACCGTCGAGTAACAGGAACACGTCGGCACCCGCGTTGTTCCGGTAGAACAGCTCTTCCGTGTCCTGTGCGAATTGCCCAATTTCATGGACCATCTCCTTCGTCCACAGCCGCTGCCGCGCCAACTCGACCGGGTTCAAGATGGAGCGGAAGAGGGCCGAGTCCATCACAGACACTGCTCGACGACAAAAAGGCCCACCCGTCTGACGAACGGGACAACACTCCAGCGAGAAGCCGAGCCAGACGGCGAATAGGCTGAGCCCGAGGCCGCAGTTGAGACTTTCGAGCGAGGAGAATCAGGCCCAGCCAATGCTTCTTGATGCTGGCTTTGGCAATCTCCTTTTGGCAAGCGTTGCACTTGACAACCTTGGCGCCGCTTGGCTTGCTGTACACCGGCCCGCATAAGTAGCCGATTCCGTCGCCACTGGCAATAGCGGGACTGTACTCAGTAGTGAACTCAACGACTGCCGGGAGCGGTTCTGGGCGGCGCAGGGCCGTTGACGGAGGAGGGGTCTGCGGGTCTGTCAGTGGGGGGGTTGGAGGAGGATGCGATGGTTCTGCAGTTCGGGTGCTCGTGTCGGTGTTTGCGGCTTGAGTCTCGGCCCTTGCCCCAGGCTCACTCCGAGCTGCAGCAGGCGGCTGTGGCTGGGCGAGCAGCTCGCGGATGCGCGAACGCAGTTTCGACGTCTTGTTTGCAAAGGATTCGGCAGTTTCGTTTACGAAGATGGCGAAGCTGTGGTTCTTCGCAAAGCACGCCCCGCACACGTCCATGCCACAGCTGTGTCCTCTGCCCTGAGGGCAGGAGAACCGTGGTCCTCTGGCTCTCCCACAGGCGTCGCACTCCCAGGAGGGCTCGTGCCCTCGCTGACTCAGCAGTTCCTCCTGTGTCAGCTGCTTCATCAGCTTACCGCATAGACACTTCATCGGGACTTCGTCGTCGGATTCCTCACTAGCCTCATCCACCGCCACTTTCCTCCTTTTCGTGCTCCGTTTGTTGTCGCTGTCGCGCTTGCGCGACTTGCGGGCTCGCTCATGCTGGCTGGCACTCGTTTTCGTCATTTTATTACGGGTGCAACAGGAAATGTAGAAACCTTGTGTTGGAAATGTTCCGTGTGTAAAACTAACTCACAACCGAGAAAAAGGTGAACCATGGGTTTTGAGCCCCAGAAGGTCAAAATGGTGGTGGAAAATGTGTCTCCACAGTCGGGCAAGTCGTCAAAAAACCCCAACTGGCGGAATTGATAATTTCACCGGCGCGGCAGTGAAACGTGGAAATCCGTGGAAATTTCCACGATTTCCATTTCCACGATTTCCATTTCCACGTGGATCCACGTCCCGAACCCTGCAGACAGGGTAGCATGGGACGCGAAGGTCCAGCGGGTGGTAGAGGCCACCAGGCAGAGAACCGTGCGGCCGCCGCGGAAGACGCGGAAAGGCATGAAGGCACGTGGGACCGGATCCGGACGACCCCCGGAAGCGCGTGATCTCGCATGCTGCGCGGCGCATGCGCAAGGTTAATGCGCTGAAGTACATCGACCAACTCATTTGTGCGGCACCGACCTGCCACGTTCAAGCTTGCTCCGACCACTGCACCCTCTGCCGACACTCGCTAGCCGTCGACGCTCATGACGGCAGCCCCATCCTGAAGTGCAAATACTGCCGACGCGTCACTGCTGCTGTGTGCGCTCGGATTGGCGCCGCTCAAGCGGCCACCTTATGTCACTCGTTCGTTTGTAAAGATTGCTCCGTTCTTCTCCCTGACTTTGTTCCCGGATTAGGATGAAGCATACTACTACTACTTTACCAAACATAGGGCACAAACCTTTCTCGACAGTGATTGGACAGTCGGGATTGCCGGGGGCGGGTCTCCATGAAGAAGAGAATTGTAAAGCAAGACCTGCCCCCTGCGCCTGCTGTCTCCGGCTGCTTCGGCAGACGACACATACTACTACTATTACTACTACTACTACTTACCAAACATGAAATGTTGGAGGAAATGAGAAGCTCGTCGCCGCAAACCGCGGCGTTTTCACTTGCGTCCTGAATCCAGCTGTACGTAAAAAACGATCAGGCACTGCGTTCAACGAAAACAACTCTCTCTTCACATCATCATCATCATCATGAGTTTTGTATCAGCCGCGGTTGTGCGAGTGACGAGCTCTTATTTTTTTGTATAAGCACCTGCTTTGTAGGAAATGCTTGAGGAGACTGCCAGTTGCGATAGATCAAAGGAGGTAAATGTGCTGTAGCCCACACGAAACACAGGTAACCCTGGGTTTAGTGGCGGGCGTAAGCGTTCAACAAAAAAGACCCACTTTGTAGTTGTATTGTTTTCTCCCCCTCTAGCCTCCTTCGAAATGAGCACAAGGCAGTCCCTCGAGTATTTCTGCTCGTGCTCCCGAGGATCGATGTGAGTTGTAGAGAAAGCGGCTCCGCTTCGCTGGGCACTGCCTGAGGGCGGACCAGCGCTTCTTGCAACGACGCGCCGAAAGAAGAAACGCAGTCGATCTCCGCTTTCCTATCTCGACGTGCTCGGCATGTCGAACACGGAGGAGATCCGGGAGCTGATGGCAGACAGGGTAGCGTGGGACGCGAAGGTCCAGCGGGTGGTAGAGGCCACCAGGCAGAGAACCGTGCGGCCGCCGCGGAAGACGCGGAAAGGCATGAAGGCACGTGGGACCGGATCCAGACGACCCCGGAAGTGGGTGATCTCGCAGGCTGCGCGACGCATGCGCAAGGTGAACGCACACAAGTAACTCATTTGTGCGGCACCGACCTGCCACGTGCAAGCTTGCTCCGACCACTGCACCGTCTGCCGACACTCGCTAGCCGCCGACGCTCATGACGGCATCCTGAAGTGCGAATACTGCCGACGCGTCACTGCTGCTGTGTGCGCTCGGATTGGCGCCGCTCAAGCGGCCACCTTAAGTCACTCCCCGATGCGAGCTGATTGCCGGATGAGTTGCCCGCATCCTTTGTACCACCGACACCCTCTCCGGGTGCTTCCAGGTTACGCGCAATCGGGGGTTTGAAACATGATGATTAATATGATAAGATGCCGAACCCCCCCCTTTTTGACGTCACCCCATACTGTATGCCGGCCCCGAAACGCTGTCTGTGCGGCTCAAAACGGGCCCTGAACGTTTTTGGCGGGTTAAGTGAAGGTAAAGAGGCCTCAGAAGGCCCACAAGTGGGCCCAGATGGGGTTTCGGGGCCAGTAAGGGGTGACGTCGACAAGTATTTTATTAGTGCAAAGAGTAGGGGGTTTTTTTTTTTGGCATCGTCTCATATAAAAGCCCGTGGTCTTTGTAAGGGCTGCCTTGATGTTACTTTGAGAGTTCTAGTTGGGCGACCGGATACTCCTCGGAGAGATGGTCCCTGAACTCTAACTCGTCTCTCTCTCTCTCTTTGATCAAACACACACTAAGCTGAAACTACTACTACTACTCCGCTCGTGTTACTACTACTCCGCTCGTGCTCCGGTGCCTGTTCTTTTTTTAGTAGTAGTGCCGGGACGGTAAACCAAGGCGCGTTTCGATTTTGTATCGGCTGCCAGACGCCACCGCTGGAGGGTGACCGGCGGGAGAACTCTCGGATACGCGACTGGAAACGGGACACCACCAGGGAAAACTACTGTACCTCGAGGCTCGAGTGTAGTAGTAGAGGCGACTTCAACCACTTCAAGGTGGCCGTTTGTTCCTTCAACAATTTTGTCATCATCACCACGCACGTGTGCCCCTACTCACATCCTCCCTACTCGTGTCTTGCAGACGCTTGTCTCTGCCGACGGGTGCTTCAACATGTGGGTCAGACCAAGACGACAGGTTACTCGGATGATTTGCACGGCTCGGATGATTTGCACGGCACGGCGTTGCTCGAATTGACTTCGAGCTTGGCGTGCTTCGCCGAAGCCGACACGTTTTGGTACCACAGCGCGGTGCTCGGAACTCAAACACGGGGCCGCGGCTTCACTTCGCTTCTTCTTTCGGTACCTTGCTGCTCTCGCACGTTTGCCGTCGGAATTCTTCACTTCCGCGTTGCTCCCGGGAAGCTCCCCGGTACCATGCGGTTGTGGGTCGTAGCGGCTCGGCAACATGTCCTCGCTAATGGAAGAATCGCCCACAGAAGGCGCGACTTCACTCGCTTCTTCTTTCGGTACCTTGCTGCTCTCGCACGTTTGCCGTCGGAATTCTTCACTTCCGCGTTGCTCCCGGGAAGCTCCCCGGTACCATGCGGTTGTGGGTCGTAGCGGCTCGGCAACATGTCCTCGCTAATGGAAGAATCGCCCAGAAGGCGCGACTTCACTCGCTTCTTCTTTCGGTACCTCGCTGCTCTTACATTGGCCGTCGGAATTCTTCACTTCCGGTCGCGTGGAGGGCGAACCGGAATTCCACTGCGCGAACGACGGCGACTGCCACCTGCTGGGCGTCGGCCGCGAAGCCGGCGTGATCTACGAGATGTACAGGGCCAACATCGTCAGCGGGGCGGCCGACGGCGTGGCCTTCTACGGAGGCTGCACCGCAGCTTGGGACATGGCGCGGGAATACGGGTTCGACGACCACGACGCGAAGCAACGTTCGGTCATCACTGTTTTTTTTTTCAGCGACAACTTCGAAAATGCAACCAAAAAAACCCCAAAACTATTATTAACGAAAATGCAAGCTCCACCCCTACGGTCAGGAAACCAAGAAAAAAAGAAGCCCCCTCGGAATATGATTGGTGCTTGTGTCCTGCTTGCTGCGCAAGTGGCGGCAGTGGCGCCGTACTTTCCGAGCACCGCGCTGTGGTACCAAAACGTGACGGCTCGGGCGAAGCACGCAGACTCGGACACAGTGATCGCGTGGATGGAGGCCGGCAACGGCTTCGGCACCAGCAACCAGCTGCGGGCCGACATGAGCTTCCACATCTTCGAAGTCAACTCGAGCAACTCCGTGCGGCGCACCTTCGAAAAGGAAGGATTCTACGACGGCGAGTGCGACTACGTGCGCATGCCCGTGCCGAACGTCGGCCGCGTGGAGGGCGAACCCGACTTCCACTGCGCGAATGACGGTGACTGCCACCTGCTGAGCGTCGACCGCGAAGCCGGCGTGATCTACGAGATGTACAGGGCCAACATCGTCAGCGGGGCGGCCGACGGCGTGCCCTTCTACGGAGGCTGCACCGTGGCTTGGGACATGGCGCGGGAATACGGGTTCGACGTGCCGGTAGCAGACCTCGACGACTACGGCCGGGGCCGAGAGTGCACGAGCGCAGATGCAGCCGGACTGCCCATAACGCCTTTGCTGTTCACCGCCGACGAGCTGGCGGCGGGTGTGATCCCCCACGCGGTCCGATTTGTGCTGCCGAACAAGAACCTGCGGTCAAGCGTGTACGTATACCCGGCAACGCATTCGACAAAGGCGACCAGCGGGCCGGCGAGCGCGCCGCCATACGGCGTGCACCTCCGGTTGAAGCCGATGGCGGACCTGCTGACGAGGCACCCGACCGTCGACTTCGACAAGCTGCCGCCGGGAGCGCAGGTGCTCGTCACGGCGCTGCAGACGTACGGGATGTTCATGGCCGACGGCGGCAACGTGCCGCTCACAGGTAGGTGCTGTTTATCATGCAGGGTCAAAACCTTGTGTCTTTTTGGAAATGGCAAAAAAAAAAAAATTTTCAGGAAAAAATGGTGTGGTCGGTATAGCCAGGGGGAACTACGGGGGAACTACGGGGAACTGACCTTGGGGTGTCTTTTTTTTTTTTTGTAGTGGATTTTTTCAAACGCCACCAAACCGGGAGCTTTGGAGTGAGCAAAACGGTTCCTCTTGCTTGGGCTTTCCACAGAAGGGCCAAGCCTTTTGAAAAATGGAGCGTTCGGGGTGTCGGGGTTGGTGCTTTCGTGACGCCGTGGCATGAAGGATTCGCTGAAAAGTAGACTCGAACGCTATCGTAGGACTCGCAGATGTCGGTTGGCTCACGCTCGCAGGAACCTAAGTAAAGCTCGCTACCGGGCCCCCTTCAACGTTCCCCAAGAGGACTGAACGAAAAGCTCAGTTACCACCATTGCGTGCTTGTACTGGCCCTTGAAAATAATCGCGTTATCGTGACGGATGGCAGAGGCCTGGCCGATCGAGATCTGCAGGATGTCTTGGACAGCCCACAGATAAAATTGGCAGCACGCAATCAAGAGTCCGGTGATAGAAGAAAATATGTGCTTGAGTCCAACTTGTGTCTGCATGGAAGGGAAGCTGATAAGAAGTTCTTGATAAACTGCATGCCCTCAGCATGCCATTCAAGGCTAATGTTGTTGTCGGCAAACTGCTCTACGATCTCTGGATGCAGAGCCCGAAGACCCGAAGGCTTTGCCGTGTCCGAAGTCTCCCTCTCGCCAGCGAAAGAAGCAAACAAGCCAGAGCCTCTCCTTGCGCGCCATTCCGACACTCCAACCCCTCTTGGGTTTGGCAAGAAGGTGATCTGCAATCACGTTCAGAAGCCCAGGTGGCGTTTGCATCAGCTCCTCTACTCTGGGAGAACCCGGAAGCTCTCCGGAGATGGTACCTGCATTCCAACTCGTCCTCTTGGGAAAGGCCAGTCGACGGCTGTACGCAAGTGGGCGGAGGTCCTGGGACTGCGAAGGCGTGACTACCCCACAAGAAGGACTCGCTGTCTCTCTGTTCTGCCCCTGCCGCCATAGCCATCTTATCCTCGGCCAAGCACCAGTTTCTCCTCCTGCAACGCAACCTTGCCTTCAGCATGGCCATTATTATTATGACCTGTCATTCTGGTTATCAACCTTACTCCTCGCTCGGGTTGCCGTCTTCGACCGCGACCGCCTCTGATAGTTTGGGTTAGAATGCAAATAATCTGTGGCGATTTGCGGTGTCGCGGTTATCTCTTCGTACGTGATGTGTCATTATTTCGCCTCTTTAGCTCAACTTGATCGTCGCGCTCAGGCGCGCGTTTGGTGCCTCGCTTCTTCTTCGATTGCTCGCCCAGGTTCACCGGTTGCTGCACCGGCGCTTTCACACGCCGCACATCACTTTCTGGTGCTCGTGGCACACCCGCTCACTCCACTTTTCGTGTTCCGTAGCGTTGAACACCGCCCATCTCGCCGCACGCTCTGCCCTTCCACCTCCGTACGTAGGGAAAAGATCCGGGCTCCCACCGTTCTCAGCGACCCTATCTTCTCCAGTTTCCTGTCTGGCAGAAGCGGTCCGTCGCCGTTTCGCTCCAGCGCATTCCCGACGGTTTTTAAAAGTTTTCCGAGTACCCTCGCACGCATGCTCAACGGTGTCCCGTCCGTTGTCGCTACGACACTGCCCGGAAGATCCAGTTTGGTGCACACTTCAAAGTCGACGGCGAGCTCCGCCATCGAGACGTCACCCGCCACCGACCAGCACATCCCATCCAGCCAATACTGCAGCGCCCGGAACCACCTCTCTCCTCCGACCGCCGCGAAGGTCTCCGGTCCCGCGATCGCTTCGAAACCCGGCGGGCGCGGGGCCTCTGGTAGAACATTTCCTGCTCTCCTTACCGCAGCTGATCCTGTCACTACCTGTCAAACCGTGACTCCCAGTCTGTCCTTCCTTCTCATCCTATTCCTTCCTCTTCGGGGCACGCATAGCACATGGCCGCTCTGCGCAAGTTGGGGCCGTAATACTGCACCTTTGTAGCTCTTCCGCCCCACCTTCGCCAGGGCCGACTGCACAAAGTGATCGCCACAAAGGAATTACCCCCCGAAATTCACCGATTTTGGCCTGGACCAGGTGGCTTGTCTCCTGGGGTCTTTGATCTTGATACGCTCGAATTACCCGAAATTGTCCTTATTTTGTGACGAAAACGTGCAAAGTAGCTCAGAAATGCTCTCCAGGACCCAAGGCCGCATCCCTGAAGCACTCAGCAAAAAAACAAGAAACGAAAAAAAAAAAAAAAGACACCCCCCCCCCATGTTGAACTACGGGGGAACTACGGGGAACTGGCCCACCGACCACACCAAAAAAAATTGGGTTTTTTGAATTTTAAAATTTTGGAACAAACTCTGCAGTAATTTTTGATGAAGTTGAGCAATTCTTTTTTTTTCCAACTTTTCTTTTTGGGGTCCATCGGCTCCGCGGGAGCGTTTTAAAAAGACACAAGGTTTGGACCCTGCATGTTATTTGTTGAAAGAACCATGCTAATACTGCAGGGAATACTTGACCAGACCCCTTGAGTTTGTGCTAACCACGAATTGGGGAGTCGGGAGAACCTACGAAACCAAAAGCAGGACCGACCTCCCCCGTTCGTGAGAAAAAGCGAAGAAATAAAAAGAGCTGCAACTCAGCTATTCTCGTATGAGATCGCCACGTTCAAGCTTGCTCCGACCACTGCACCCTCTGCCGACGCTCGCTAGCCGTCGACGCTCATGACGGCAGCCCCATCCGGAAGTGCAAATACTGCTGACGCGTCACTGCTGCTGTGTGCGCTCGCATTGGCGCCGCTCAAGCGGCCACCTTATGTCACTCGTTTGTTTGTAAAGATTGCTCCGTTCTTCTCCCTGACTTGTGACCCGGATTAGGATGACACAAACTACTACTGTGCAGTCCATCGACACAGATTGTTGCTGCATAACAAGTTCAAGCTACTACTACTACTCCAACTACTACTACGTATGAGATCGGCCAGGTGATCAGACAGGTGAGCAGCGCACCTCCCCTAGCGAGCTCTCGGACCAAAAGCTGCGTCTGATGCAGCTGTTGTATGGAGTTGCCTACATACACTCCAGCTGCGCGCCTTCATTGCGAAGGTTGCTGCTACGGCCGCCACCCTGCTGTGTCAGGTCAAGTTGCGAGATCTAGGGCCCTGTGATGGCTGAGTGAGAGCAGGGCTGCATCCTGGTGTTGTAGCCGTGTTTGTGTATGAGGCTTCGTGGGGGCCTGGTCAACCACCTCATCACTATACGGCACCCTCCTTTCGCGACCCTGATTGGACAGTCGGGATTGCCTGGGGGTGGGTCTTCATGAAGAAGAGGGAAGTAAAGCAAGACCTGCCCCCTGCGCCTGCTGTCTCCGGCCTGCTTCGGCAGACGACACATACCACCACTTGGCACCACGTATCGAAGATCGCAGGTTCTTAGATTCTTCACGAAATCATAGTGCATGGGTGCCCGACGACAATTTTTTACGTGGTGGCCTCAACAAAAATCGGGTCAAGCTGACCCGACTCCTTTAACCAAGCTCTACGCCTGGTTTTATTGTTTCATAATCGGTCAGCCCAATAAAACTGCCAACCCTACTCACAGGGGTGAGCGACCACTACACGAAGGCGAAGTACTGGGACAAGGAGAACTACGTGTACGGCGACGAAGACCCGAATCGGCTCTACCACGAGCACGACCTGAAGTTCCTCAGCCCAGGCGACTTCGAAATGCTAGACAACGGCGGCGGCGACAAGGTCTACGGCAGCGTAGCCGGCGGCTGCACGCTCCGGTTCCCGTGGGTCGAGCCGACCGAGGCGCCAAGCACCGAAGCTCCCGTGTTGGACACGAGTGCCCCCAGCACGGCTGCGCCGGTGGTGGCCACGAATGCCCCAACCACGGATGCGCCAGTGTTGGCCACGAATGCCCCAACCACGGATGCGCCAGTGTTGGCCACGAGTGCCCCAAGCACGGATGCGCCAGTGTTGGCCACGAATGCCCCAAGCACGGATGCGCCAGCGTCAAACACGAATGCCCCGACTACGGCTGCGCCAGCGCCAACCACGACTGCGCCAGCAGCGAACACAAATGCTCCGACCACGGCTGCGCCGGTGGCAACCACGAAAGCCCCAAGCACGGCTGCGCCAGCGTTCAACACGAGTGCCCCCAGCACCGCTGCGCCAGTGCCAGGGACGAATGCCCCTAGCACCGCTGCTCCTGCGCCGGCCACGCAGCAGCCTGCTCTGGACACAGACGCCCCAGAGTCCAGGGTCCCGCCGCCCACACCGCAGCCGGGTGACATTCCTCCTCCGGCCAACGCAACCGACACGGAGGCCCCTGCCCAGGCGAATGGCAGCATGCCGGGCAGCACCGGATCAGGCGTCGGGGGCGTCGACGCACCGGAGAGCACCCCCGTGGACGACGACGACGGCGGCTCCGGGTTGCTGTGGTGGCACTTCGCCCTGATCGGCGTCGGCGTGGTAGCCGTCGTCGGACTGCTCCTCTGCTCGCTCCGCGAGAAAAAGTCCCCGAATCGAGGCATCAGCGTCCACGAAATGCTCGCGGGGCCTGTGCCTCAGCCGGGCTCCCCGCAGATGTCGCACTACTCGTTATGAGCTGCGAGATATGTGATGTGAATCCGAGAAGCGTTGGCCAGATGCGGAAGACGTTGCGTTTTCAAACAATTGATACGAGTTGGCTGCACGAAATAGTCTATTACGCAGACGCCGCTGTACTCACTGTGAACTGTTGCCTGGGGGTGCTTTCTATCAGACGCGGAAGACGTTGCGTCTCGGAAAATCGACATGAATTGACAGCACTAAAACAGTCTCATACGCACCACAAGACGCCTGAAATCCGCTCACGCAGCCACCGGTTGACGTTCCTCCTCCGGCCAACGCAACCGACACGGAGACCCCTGCCCAGGCAAACGGCAGCGTGCCAGACAGCACCGGATCAGGCACGGGGGCGTCGACGCGGAGAGCACCCCCGTGGACGACGACGACGGCGGCTCCGGGTTGCTGTGGTGGCACTTCACCCTGATCGGCGTCGGCGTGGTAGCCGTCGTCGGACTGCTCCTCTGCTCGCTCTGCGAGAAAAAGTCCCCGAATCGAGGCATCAGCGTCCACGAAATGCTTGCGGGGCCTGTGCCTCAGCCGGGCTCCCCGCAGATGTCGCACTACTCGCTATGAGCTGTGGTGAGATGTGAGATATGAGATGTGAGATATGAGATGTGAATCCGAGAAGCGTTGGCTGTTGCCTCCCGGGGTGCTTTCTACTTGACGCGGAAGCCGTTGCATCTCAGAAGATTGATACGAGTTGACTGCAGGTAAAAGTCTGACACGCAGATGCCACTGTACTCACTGTGAACTGTGAATCGAGAAGCGTTGACCGTTGTCCCCGGTGCTTTCTATTCGAGGCCGCTGTACTCACTGTAGCTGTGAATCCGAGAAGCGTTGACCATTGCCCTTCCCGGGTCCCCAGATCTCATATATCGCATTACCTGCTGCTTTTTTGGCACGTACAAGCAAACCCTCCTTTTTTTTTTTGTATAAGCACCTGCTTTGTAGGAAATGCTTGAGGAGACTGCCAGTTGCGATAGATCAAAGGAGGTAAATGTGCTGTAGCCCACACGAAACACAGGCAACCCTGGGTTTAGTGGCGGGCGTAAGCGTTCAACAACGTGAAACCTGCCGATGTCTGCTAGTGATGACGCTAATGCAGGCCATCACATACTCCGCATTCCAACTTCAAACGATCACGGTTCTTTGCATTCCGACCTAAAACGGTCACCGGTTCAAGCCTCTGCGGCCAAACCGGAGAATTTCAATTACCAGTACCCTACCCTACCCCCGGTCACTCCACGTGCCTTGCCTGGCAGTACAGCCGCCCGAAGCAGAGACTCGCCAAGGGGCAAAAAAAAAAAAAAAAAGCGAGACCGGCGCCGCCTGCGCCTGCTGTCTGACAACTGCTACCAGTAGTTGACGAACCGCGAATTGTTGTTGTTGTTGCGAAGATTTCGAGAAAAAAATATAAGAGGTACCCCCTCACCCAAATGTTTCACATAAGTGCCAACTTGGAAGGAAATGCTCGACAATAACTGCCAAAGAACCGAAGGGATCCCAAGTGCTGTAAGTACCGAACCACGTGTTGAACGGACGTGCGGTCACCCCAACACGACACATCACACAAACACAAAAGGTCAAATATGTAAGCGAAGAACAGATTGTGTTTGTATTGTATTTGCCCCTCTACCTCTATATTTCCTCCCTTTCATTCGGAGTCAAAGCAGATACGTCGAGTATTTCTGGCGCCCCACACGGTGTACAAGTCGTGACACAATGTCAGTACACACTGTCGTGACACGCTGTCAGGACACATAACTCACTACCGCCCTCCCCGCAAAAAAGAAATTGTCAAGAGAAGAAATTTTAGAGACCTCACACCTCCTTTGAGTTCGAAAGGGTGCAACAGCAACCCCCCCCCAAGGCAGCTGCTTTGGGAGGTTCGGACTTTCAATGGAGGGGAGTCTCTCTGGACTCGGGAAATCGTCGTCCGGCAGAGTGGATCCATGCCTTTCCTATATTGGGCATGACCCCTTTTCCCGAACTGGGGGGGTCGGCGACGCGCACGCGACAACCTTTCCTCCCACCCCCCCTCTCATCCCGATATGTATACAGTTGCCTGTAGGGAGAGAGGAGAGAGCAGAGAGAGAGGAGAGAGAGCAGCGCCGCGAGAGTCACCTGGCAACAAGAGAATGAGATCTCCCCTGTTTTTTTCCATGCACATCCACAAGACACCCTGCCACACGAAGAAAGTGCAGCTTTCCAGGATAGTTAACCCTGTCCCCGCGTGAAGTGCGCGAAGGAAGGGTCAGCCCTTCCTTCAAAAAGAGACGACTGCATCATCCGGGGCCTGTGGACATGGTCAACAGGATCGTCAATGTGTCACCGCCCGAAGGACGGCAGCGGACTATCCTCGCTCGCTGTCGAATGCTTTCGCAGAAGTTCGCCTGCCTACGATCAATTGCGAATGTACTCCCCCCTGAACCCATAATCTTCGATTTCTCGTTCGGGGAGTGCCGTGGGAGCCAAAATAACTTCCCTCGATGCTGAGACGGCATCGTTTACAGCAGTGGACTACGACGTTATCTGATCATCTTGGATCCCACGCTCTCGTTCTTGATTAATGAAGACATTCTTGTCGAATGCTTTCGTAGAAATTCGTCTTCCTACGATCAATTGCGAATGTACTCTCCCCTGAATCCATAATATTCGATTTCTCGTTCGGGGAGTGCCGTGGGAGCCAAAATGACCTGAGACGGCATCGTTTACAGCAGTGGACTACGACGGTATCTGATCATCTTGGATCCCCACGCTCTCGTTCTTGATTAATGAAGACATTCTTGTCGAATGCTTTCGTAGAAATTCGTCTTCCTACGATCAATTGCGAATGTACTCTCCCCTGAACCCATAATATTCGATTTCTCGTTCGGGGAGTGCCGTGGGAGCCAAAATGACCTGAGACGGCATCGTTTACAGCAGTGGACTACGACGGTATCTGATCATCTTGGATCCCCACGCTCTCGTTCTTGATTAATGAAGACATTCTTGTCGAATGCTTTCGCAGAAGTTCGTCTTCCTACGATCGATTGCAAATGTACTCCCCCCTGAACCCATAATCTTTCGATTTCTCGTTCGGGGAGTGCCGTGGGAGCCAAAATAACTTCCCTCGATGCTGAGACGGCATCGTTTACAGCAGTGGACTACGACGGTATCTGATCATCTTGGATCCCCACGCTCTCGTTCTTGATTAATGAAGACATTCTTGTCGAATGCTTTCGTAGAAATTCGTCTTCCTACGATCAATTGCGAATGTACTCTCCCCTGAACCCATAATATTCGATTTCTCGTTCGGGGAGTGCCGTGGGAGCCAAAATGACCTGAGACGGCATCGTTTACAGCAGTGGACTACGACGGTATCTGATCATCTTGGATCCCCACGCTCTCGTTCTTGATTAATGAAGACATTCTTGTCGAATGCTTTCGCAGAAGTTCGTCTTCCTACGATCAATTGCGAATGTACTCCCCCCTGAACCCATAATCTTTGATTTCTCGTTCGGGGAGTGCCGTGGGAGCCAAAATAACTTCCCTCGATGCTGAGACGGCATCGTTTACAGCAGTGGACTACGACGGTATCTGATCATCTTGGATCCCCACGCTCTCGTTCTTGATTAATGAAGACATTCTTGTCGAATGCTTTCGCAGAAATTCGTCTTCCTACGATCAATTGCGAATGTACTCTCCCCTGAATCCATAATCTTCGATTTCTCGTTCGGGGAGTGCCGTGGGAGCCAAAATGACTTCCCTCGATTACAGCAGTGGACTACGACGGTAGCTGATCATCTTGGATCCCCACGCTCTCGTTCTTGATTAATGAAGACATTCTTGTCGAATGCTTTCGCAGAAGTTCGTCTTCCTACGATCGATTGCAAATGTACTCCCCCCTGAACCCATAATTTTCGATTTCTCGTTCGGGGAGTGCCGTGGGAGCCAAAATAACTTCCCTCGATGCTGAGACGGCATCGTTTACAGCAGTGGACTACGACGGTGTCTGATCATCTTGGATCCCCACGCTCTCGTTCTTGATTAATGAAGACATTCTTGTCGAATGCTTTCGCAGCAGTTCGTCTTCCTACGATCTAAAAAATTCACCTCTGATGAAGGAGTACGTACGACCCCGGCAGTCCCAATTGATCCCGCGCAACGAGGCCTCAGACGGAACTCAAAAGAGAACCGCCGTAACAGCCCCCCCTCCCTCCCTTCCTGTTCGGAATGGGTGGCGGCGGAACCCGTTGCTGCCACCTGGCACACGATCTAAGAATTTCATCTCTGACGTAGGAGTACGTACGACCCCCGCAGTCCCTATTGATCCCGCGCAACGAGGCCTTAGACGAAACTCAAGAGAGAACCGCTGAGAACTTCGTTTTGATTATTCCTTCTCGGGTTAAGAGACCGACTTCCTCGACAACGAGGTAGGAGACGATAGTGTATCACCCATTCCACGAAAAAGTGTCACAGATTTCGGCTTTTTTCGGATTTCTGCCGAAAATTTCCATCTGCAGGTCCGAAAATGGTCGGTTTCGAGATTTTGAGGACACGTTTGAATCCGTTGAGGACAGGGCTTTCCGAATATTTGGTCGGATAAAAATTTTGACCGACCCCCCCCCCGGAAATGGAGGTCGGCACCCGAAAAAATGGGGTCCTGGAGATCGGTTTTTTTTCTCTCTGCATCCAGGAGGGGGTCAGATTTTGATCGCTGGGCTAGCTGGCAGCTTGCCCATAATCGCGCATCCCAGAACTACTCGAAAACCAAAAGATTTCCCAAAAAGACCTCGAAAATAATTTCCAGACGGCTGCTTTTCACACCGAAAAATCGCAAAAAAAAAAAATCGGACCGGGGGAATCGAACCATGGCCTACAGGGGCCCAGGAGGGTGCGGTAACCGTTAGGCTATGTTGCCAAACCTCGGGCCAAAATTCGCTTTTAGCGCCTGCTCAGTTGGAATTCTTATCGGAAAGTGCGAGATCGTCATTTACTCGTTTCCAGTGTCCCAGGACGGTATTTCTGCTCTCTCAGAGCTTATTTCGCCCGGTTTGCGAAGAACTCAAAACGAGTCCAAAAATTCTCACTCGGTAGTGAACAAAAAAAATTCCGCCGTTTTTTTAGCCCATGGTCCAGAGGTTACCACACCCACACAGGGGTTTGTGGGTCGGTGGTTCGATTCCTGCCGGAAATCGTTTTTTTGGGTTTTTGAAACAACCCCAACACCGACCTTTTGTCCATCTGCACGCCAGATTTTGGTCGCCACGCGAGCTGATTGCTTGCCCATAATCGCCAGGGATAGCTCTTTCCATCCCAAAAAAAATTTCCCAAAAATTCCAAAATTTTGACCCAAAACGGGCTGCTTTTCAGACGGAAAATCTGTGACACTTTTTCGTGGAATGGGTGGTATAGTGTATTCCACAACGAACATCAGAGTCGCAGTTACCATTTTTGACACACGAATTTGCGGTTTGTGGGCTGCGCCATTCCGGTGAATTTAGCTATTCACCGTCGAACCCGCCCTGACTTTTTCAACGCCAAAAAGTAGAACGACGCCCACCTCTCCCCCTCACAACCAGGGTTCTAGTAGCACGGGTGGTCCTGGCTGTGACGAGCTACGAACAGCCGCCTGACACACCAGACCCACACCGCTGTCCTGTCTGCAGACACTCAGGTTCCGCGCTGATGATGGTCCGCCTTGTGTGTCCGTGGCTTAAGGCTTACGGCGCAGACGGGACCAGTGCGGTGTTGAGCGCATATCCATTCCAAGCACGTTGCAATCCCCCTCTCAACCAAAGCCCAATCACCCCCCCCCCCCCCCCCCCCCAGTGCGTGAGGGGGGTTCCCACACAGTGAAGTCCAGTCTACGAAGGGTGTGCCCATTCACATCCGAAAAGCGGGGGTGCTATGGCCAAAACGCGGCCAAAACGCGTAATGCATGCACGTGTGTGACACACCCGATCTTTCAGCTCCAGCTTCTGAGGCTGGACTCCACCGTGAAATCAAGTTTCACGACGTCAATAGGCTCCCTCCCCACCATCTTTTTTATCCTCTCTTACCAATCTCAAAGCCTTTTACGGTCAACGGGAGACTCTAAATTACCGCTTCAAGCCTCCGAATAATTTTACTCTACCATATTATATACCTCGAGTCGTCGTAGTTGTGTGCATGTGCCCTGTAGTTATGGGGGGGGATTGACCAAGTCCCCAGAACTGCTTCTGCATAACACGCCTACAACGCGGGGACGCAGCCCTGCGCGCGCAGAACGCCTTCTGGAGAGTCGGTGGGCCAAATTCCAGGGGTTTACGACCCCAAAAATAGGAAACCTGGAGCTCATCCGTAGCACATCTCTTCACAGCAGCAAACATTGCTCCATTTTGACGTGTCTTTGCTCTCTGGAGGCCCTGTGTCCGACCACCAGCTCGGGTTCCTCCCGTCCGTAGAGGGTTGTTAACAAAAAACGCTAAAATACTCGAGGGACTGCCTTGTGCTCATTTCGAAGGAGGCCAGAGGGGGAGAAAACAACACAACTACAAAGTGGGTCTTTTTTGTTGAACGCTTAGGCTCCGACCTATCGAGCTGCTTCGGCATTTTTTGTTGAACGTTTACAGCACATTTACCTCCTTTGATCTATCGCAACTGGCAGTCTCCTCAAGCATTTCCTACAAAGAAGGTGCCTATACAAAAAAAAAAGGCGGAAAGGCAACAGCGAGAGGCCACTTGGCTGATGCACGAGATCAAGTCTAGCTCAGTGCCGGAAAACCAATCCCTGAGGACGCAGCACAGCCGTCCCTGATTTACTGGAAAGGTTTTGAGGTTAAAGTACACTTGTTGGGACCCGAAAGATTGTGAACTATGCCTGGATAGGACGAAGCCGGGGGGAACCCTGGTGGAGGTCCTTTACGGTGTTGACGTGCAATTCGCTCGTCAAAGCTGGGTATAGGGGCGAAAGACCCATCGAACCATCTTGTAGCTGGTTCGCTCCGAAGTTTCCGTCAGGATAGCCTTCCCCTGCATGTGGACCAACCTGTGGCAAGCACGTGTTAGGGGGAAAAATAAATCAAAATCCACATGTGGTACCTGTGGATCCACACGTGGAAGCACACGTGGAGGAAAAAAATCCAAAAGGAAGTACCGTGTGGAAATCCACACGTACCACACGTGGAGCGTAAGCCCTGCAGTAAAGGGGGGGGTCGAATAATTACACCTGTGTATTATTCGATTTGTCGAATACTCAAAAAAGTTCCGGGTAGCCGAACAGTAGCTGGATCAAATAGTGGTAGTGTTTTTAGACAACCAGACGTGTGTCAAAAATAACTGTTATTATTCCCTTTACGAGACTATTATACAACGACCCCTCCCTTTACTGCCTGCGCTGTAACAGCAGTCGGGAAGGCTACTCGCACGGCGCGTCCTCCCTTGGGTGATAACAGCGGGGACGGACCAGGATTCCGTGCGCGTGGAACACTTCCGCTGTTCCAGCAGGGCTCGGGGAAAATTGCGCCGAAAGCTAAACTTGGGCCCAAGAATAAATTCGTGGCGAGTTGTTGTTGTGGTGTCGGTCGCGCACTTGGCTAGCCGCAGTTAACGTGCGCAATTGTGTCTACATCCCTTTCACTATCCGACTCCCAGCCTCAATGGTCAACCGGAGGGACCTAAAGCACGTCAACCGGGGACCTAAAGCACGTCAACCGGGGACCTAGATAGATAGGACCCTGATCATGGTCAGTTGTCATGCTGAAACTCACGTCAACTTCTGGAGGACTTCATTGCGGGCACAACATGCAAGAAGGCCTGGAAGAAATCAGCAGCCGCGGGTAGCACCCGAAAGCGCCACTCACAGCACCTTCAATCTGAGGCCAGACCTAAACCCGCACTGACAATCCCGCATGTGTCCTCAGAGCCAATCCTTTTCCCGAAGTTACGGATCCAGTTTGCCGACTTCCCCTAGTCGGCCAGAGGCTTTTAGCCTAGGAGACCTATTGTGGTTAACGGTACGGCCCGATGCAAGATAATGAGATCTCCCCTGTTTTTTCCACGCCGTCAGGGGCCCTGCGACAGTTGAGTGCACACCTACGCGGGGCTGCATCCTCCGTGTTGGTGGCCTTGTTGTGTGCATACGTAGTAGTAAATAGCCCTTCAATACCCCCCGTCCCACCCCACATTCAACCGGAGACTGGAAAACACCGGCTTCTTAAAACTAATTACGGGTGGACCAGCTTAATCATTGCTCCTCAACTGGAGGAGAAGCAGCAGTCAGGTCGCAAGGTTGCTGAGGCAGCACCCGCAGCAGGATCTGATACACCTCGTTCCCGCACTCGGGTTCGGTCTTTTAGTAGCCGACGCGACTATGGCGTGCCCCCGTTCAGTCCAGCTTTTTTCAAAACATTTCCATAAAAACGGGGACAACAGACCGGTACGGGCTACAAGGCAACCCCTGCTCAACTTGTAGAACGTGGGGGGCCCAAGACTACACTCCACGAAGGAATGTACTTGGTGTCGGTCACAAACAGTCCCGGACATGGCTAGCCATAACCCATAGCGAAAGCGTGCGCTAAATATACAGCCCGTAACCATGTAGCCCTATTTTGCTCTAAGAGAACCCATTCATGAACGGTCACACGGAGACACACACACACACACAGGCAACAAAGACGGCAACAGGCGGAGGGTGATGCAAGGCATCTCGTGCCGAGCCGAACTCGCCCCGCAGACCGAGACAGTGCTGCAGAACATTATTAGGCGGAGGGTGATGCAAGGCATCTCGTGCCGAGCAGAACTCGCCCCGCAGACCGAGACAGTGCTGCAGAAAATTATTAGGCGGAGGGGTAATGCAAGGCATCTCGTGCCGAACCTGAAGTGCTGCAGAAAACGAGCCAGCAGGTACCCAGCGCATCGCATCTCTCGAACCCGTTCGTCATGAATTCCACACACACACACCCACACGTACGGATGCGCTGCTGCTAGCATAAATAGAATATGCGTACCAATATGAACGATATCCATAAAGAAACCCTTTTCGACGGTAATCACCCGGAGACCTTCAAGTCCCCTGGATTCTCAAACGAACTTTCCCCTTTTAAAAAAGGGGGAACCACTCAAATCGAACTCAAAAAATCAAGCGAGAGGCCAGGAGATTTTCAGCCTGCAACCCCCCCCGAAACTAAGATTTCCCCTCCCGCCCGCAGAGCAGCACGGCCGCAGCAATCGTTCCTACGTCGGGGGAGTACTCATTCAAAAAATGTTGCGAGTGCAAACCTGGCGGTATTGCAGCAGGACAATACACTCAATCCCCAGTCTTCAATCAAAACATGAAAGCGAGTGCCAGGAGTATCAAGTCTGTATACCTGGCAATAGCGCAGCAGGACCATACACTCGAATCCTACGCTCGGAAGAACTCAAGCGAAAAATTGATGCAAGTGCCAATCTGCAAACCTGGCACTAGCGCGATAGGATCAACCACCCGATCCTACGCTCGGGGAACTAAACGATTCACTTGTAAGGGGTATTCACCTCCAGAATATACCCATATATAACAAGTGACATAGCCTGCGAAAGACTATAACATGTGGCCACATGTTAGTACAATCATGCGAACTTTCACTCTGAAAACTACATTTTTTCCCGTGCCTGTGTATTCAGAATTTTACTTGTACAGGCGCACATCTATGGAAAGGCATGCTCACAAACCACAGTGCCTGTAGCGCGAAAAAGGTCCCAGGCTTAAGAAAAGTCTCCGGAGACTCTGAAATCCGGATTCTCAGCGCGCTAATGCGTTCGACGACCTGATGAGTCTCATGCTTCTGCAATTCCCATTGACTATCGCGTCTGGCCGCGGTCTTCATCGTTCCCAGAGCCAAGACATCCACCGATAAGTGCAATTGATGTCACCCTCGATCAACCGCAGTTGAGCCGAGGGGAACAGTTGTTTTGCCTTTCCCTTAATATCTGATACAGCGCACTTTGCGCTGAGATATTTTGTGAATTTTTCACGGGAGTAGTGGAAAGCCCTGGGGCAACCCAGGGTCCACTGCACGTGTTGCCCTGGAGTTTCACCACATCCAGGAGTGGCACACCCTTCTTTTGCAAGTTCTGAAGAGAAGGCATAGGAGAAGATCCTAGATTGACCTAAACTCTAAAAGTCCGATTAAACTGGACATCTCCTGGTCGGAATAGGGCCAACAAGTGGGTCGTGTAGTCAATCAAACATGAAACGCGCGCAAGAGCTTCTAGTCCGTGAAGGCGTCGACCCGCTGTTGCGTTTTTCTTTTTTTTGAAAGTATGCTTGTGCAGCACCGACCTGCCACGTTCAAGCTTGCTCCGACCACTGCACCCTCTGCCAGCACTCGCCAGCCGTCGACGCTCATGACGGCAGCCCCATCCGGAAGTGCAAATACTGCCGACGCGTCACTGCTGCTGTGTGCGCTCGGATTGGCGCCGCTCAAGCGGCCACCTTATGTCACTCGTTTGTTTGTAAAGATTGCTCCGTTCTTCTCCCTGACTTGGTCCCGGATTAGGATGGCACATATTACTACTACTGTGCAGTCTATCGACACAGATTGTTGCTGCAGAACAAGTTCAAGCTACTACTACTACTGAAAGTATGAAAGTACCACTGCAATGTTGACTAGACCTCTTGGGTTTGTGCTACCTTGTGCTGGCATCAAACCTAAAGCAGGACCGACTCCCGTTTTTCGTGAGAAAAAGTGAAGAGTGAAAACACCTTCATTTTTCTATCTGTCTTTCAAGAGCCGCGACTCAGCTATTCTACTACTGAGCAAGTTGTCGACGACTAACAAGTAAAAGCATAAAGCAGCACCCATTTTTACATAAGCCGCCATGTTTATATTAAGCGCCAGCTTGGAAGGAAATGCTCGACGAAGCTGCAACTGCTGCAACACGTGTTGAACGGACGTGCGAGGAAGATCATGCGGGTCTACCCCTACACGACAAGACACACAGAAAGCGGCACCATACTGAGGAGGGCCTACCGTAAGTAAGGTATGTGGACAATGGCCGAAACCACCAACGACCAACGACCAAGGTACCCACCGATCCTCTTACCTCCTGTAACCACCACTCTTACGACACTCAGAGCACAAATAATATCTTCCCTTAACGACGAAGGTCACCCGGAGACTTTAAAACCCCGGAGTTTCAAGCGAACTTTCCCTCTAGAAAATAGTACCGAGTGAAAAACCAACACACGGTGGGGAAAGCGAAGAATAACACAGATTGTGGTTGCGTATATTCCTCTATTCCTACAGTTCCTCCTTCCATTCGGAGTCGAAGCAGCTGCGTCGAGCATTTTCCGTCCGCAGCACGCATCGCGAACGCCGCAATAGTGCCGCTTTGCCATCTGCCACCCGGAGATTTCACAACCCCGTGTACTCACGAGATCTGCTGAAACTGAACTAGAACCGAACCGGGGCACAGCACAACAGTAAGAGTACCAACACTACACTTCCCTTTCACACTAGTGGAGTAGTTGAATCACAAATCCTCTTTCCACACAGTAGGGGTAGTTGAATTACAAGTCCAACTCCTTGTGGAAAGGTGTTCACGGGGTAAGCGGGTAGCTGCTGCTCAACGGTATATAGTAACATAACCCGTGAGAAGGTGCATGCTAATACATGTGGTTCATGCCTTCAAAAGTTCCCAGTGCTCAGCGGGTTTATCACGTGGGTGGCCCTGAGATTACCCCCACCCCCCCTCAGGCGCCCCCTGCTCAACATGTATGCACGCGGGGGGCTCAGGGCCACATTCATTGCGAATGTGTTCGTGGTGTCGGCCGCAGGAGTCTTTTTTGGCTAGCCAAAGAGAGTAAAAGAGTGAAAGAGTACGTACAGTAGTGAGCAGAGAAAAGAACGAGCGTAAAAGAACGGAGGTAGCACGAACTACCAGACCGGCGGAGGCCACTGCAAAAATATTTCTTACCTTTCCCTTATCCCTCAAAAACAGCACCAATAACAACCACCCCCCCTGAGGCGACACCACCGAACCACGCTTTTTCCAGCAGTTTAACGTTCTTCCTCCTTTGTACTTCAACGAACCGCCACCTCGTGTGTGTTCCGCGCAAAGCAGGTGCAGGTCCAAAGAACATCGCCGGAGTATGAAGTTGCAGTGATGTGCGAACCGGTTGATCGGCCATCAACTGATCAAAGATGACAAGAGACGACAAAGGCAGTCTGCCTTTGTCGTCTGTGGGACGATGCCAAAAAGGAGGGAGTTCTTAGCAGAAATATCCGCGAAGTATGCGGCCAACACCCTGCAGAACCTCGTATTTTGAGGCCAAAATGGGGGACCTAACACCCGGGGGGGCACTCTGTTTTCTCAGGGTTGACCTCCTCGGTCACGTCTACTCGGTGCATTAGTCATCGGAAAAACATTGAAAAGTGCTTCCTACTAAGTGAGAATCATTATGACTAGTCATTCTCAAATATTCTTACGAGTGATTCTTACCAGTGACTACAGCATCTTGTGAAGGAATTTCTTTATAAGAGTACGGTTTCAACAAGTAAAAGAATAAAACAAAACTCCGCATTTCTTCCCACAAAAGTCACAAACAGTCCCGGACATGGCTAGCCATAACCCATAACGAAAGCGTGCACTAAATATACAACCCGTAACCACATAGCCCTTTCTTGCTCTAAGAGAACCCATTCATGAACGGTCACAGACCCTGAAACCCCGGAATTTCAAGCGAACTTTAACTCTAAAAGTGGACCCATTCACTTGTAGGAATGACTCCTGCAGTAGCCATTCTTACTGAATGGCTACTGCAGTACTGACAGTAGTCATATGACTAGTAAATGGCATGACTGGTGCACCGTGCAGAACTCGCCAAGTGTCCGAGTACCACTGCCGACGGGATAGGACAAAGGTCGGGAGAGGTGCCTGAGGATGCGTATGAACACCTGGACGGTTCCACGTGCGGAAACCATTTGTCGACCCAGTTTTCGATGTCCTTCCCGATGACGTCCGTCTTGGAACTCCATGATAGCGCACGACTCCCCCTTTCTGCGCCCCTTGCGACCGTTTCCTGAACAATCCTTCACTAAATCCGCGGTCAAATAACCTGGCCTCAGTGGTGCAAGTACCACGCGCTCTTCAAACCCTTCCTTTTTACCCCTGCAAACCCGTGAATAGGTGCTACGGGAGTATCTGGCAACCGCTGCTTCACAGTGCTCACGTGGGCGGTGTCTTCGGACAGCACCTCGTGATGTTCGCATCACAAAACAAAGAAGACAGTGAAATGGTCGTTACCTGGTCGGGTTTCGCTCGCGACCGTTTCCTGAACAATCCCTCACTAAATCCGCGGTTAAATAACCTGGCCTCAGTGGTGCAAGCACCACGCGCTCTTCAAACCCAAGAAACATTTTCCCCCCTACCATGTATTCTTCACGCGTACCGTGTACCACCCATCGCTTTTTCGCGGGCGTCGTTTACCTTTTTCTTGTGCGCGCCGTTTTTCCCCGAAAATGCCGAGTGTACTATTTAAAAAAATCGCAAGCAACCGCCAGTAGAGAAAACCTGCCGCCAGAAACAACCGCATTCGGGTGGGCTCGTCTGACACTTGCTGTCGTCGGGGAAAATGAAGAGGAAAACGTTCCCAGAAAAAAAAAAAAATAAAAAAAACAGCAAGCAACTACTAAATAAAGAGCTAAGCCAAGCAACTTCCTCTGGCAGAGAAAAGCCTGCCTCAAAAGGGTTCGACCGCCCTCGGAGGCTAGTTGACACTTCTGCTGTCCTTGGGAAAAGCAATTATGACGGAACGCAACTGACTGAGTGATCATCGCCGGGCACTGACGCCTAAAAAAGGCGAAACTTGTTGTTAAGAAACCACCGACTTCTTAACACAAGAGAAAAGAGTCTTAAAAGAAGAACCCAAATTCACAACGGTGTCACCCCGGAGACCTCGGCGGATTCTCAAGGGTACTTGCGCTCCAAAAGATGCTCCGACCTTCGTGAAATACCCGAGGAGGCTGCTAGCTGACACAACGAGCCGGCCATGCGGTACCAAAGACAGATGGTCACCTACTACGGCACCATACTGAGGAGGGCCTACCGCGGGGGTCGAATAATAACAGTTGTTTGACACACATCTGGTTGGCTAAAAACGCTATCACTATTTGATCCTGCTACTGTTCGGCTACCCGGAACCTTTTTTTATTATTCGACAAATCGAATAATAACTCGGGGTGTTATTATTCGACCCCCGCGGGTTAAGATACGCGGATAGTGGCCGAAACCGCCAACGATCAACAACAAAGGTACCCACCGATTCTCTGACCTCGTGTAGCCACCGCCCTTTTTTTAAGAGCACGCAGAGCATAAAGGATCTTCTTTCCCCGCTGACAGTTTCAAGTCCGTTCCCTTGACTGCTGTTTCGCCAGATAGTAGGTAGGGACAGAAGGGATCTCATTGGTCCATTCATGCGCGTCTTTAATTAGAAGACGAGACATTTGGCTACCTTAAGAGAGTCATAGTTACTCCCGCCGTTTACCCGCGCTTGACCTGATATCTTCTTACATCGCTAAAAGTCGCTCGGAGACTTCAAAGAGCTCACCTGCAAGACCCGTCGTAATGCGCGTCGCCCAAATTCCTTACCAAGCAAACAAAGAGGCCACAGGTGCAATAACGACTCCTCCCAGCTCCCAAACGACTGCATTGTTCGGGACATCTTTTTTTTTTTATTATTTAGCAACGCAATGTGAACCGCCCTAGTAGGACCTTCTGATCATGATCATTTGCCAAATTTGCCACCTGAAACCACGTCCAGGATTTGGGCGTGCGGTCAACGACAAAACTCTAGTTTCCCTTTCTTCTTTCTCCTACTCTCGCGGTGTACTGTCTTTAACAACGCAGTGTGAGGAAACTGAACCGCCCAAGTAGGACCTTCTGACCATGATCATTTGCCACCTGACACCACATCCAGAATTTGGGCTCAGGGTAGTGCTGCCGTCGATCCCCAGGGACGATCGGTTTGGTGTCTTTGCGACCGATTTGCGTTTTTGTACTTGACCAACACGGTCCATTCTTCGGTATAAGTTCGTCCCGAGCCTTCCGTTTACGAAGTTCGTGACTCCCCACCTTTCCCTCCACCTCTCTCTCTTCTCCCCATGACGGATTCGCCTGTGTTCTAGAAGCACGGGTAGTCCTGGCTGCGATGAGCGTCGAACAGCCGCCTAACAAACCAGGCTCATACCGCTGTCCTGTCTGCAGACCCTCAGGTTCCGTGTCTATTCAATTTAAAGGACTGCAACACGGCGTGGACATGACCAGTGGCGGTGTTGGGCACATGAGTACGTCTCAAAAATACCTTGTAGGAATTGTGCCCATTTTTAATTTGCGACCAGGCGTTGCCATCAGTGTCGACTTTCTCCGACGTGGTGCAATTCCTGCTTGCGGGAACACAACTACCCCATAAAATCGCACCAACTCCGGTGCCGCCACTCACTGTAGCAGAGCCGCAACCTGCAGCGCGCCTCCGGAGCGACTTACGCCCGCCGTAGCAGTGCGAAGAGAAGTGAGGAGACCGGAAACTCCCCGGAGAGATGGTCCCTGCACTCTAACTCGTCTCTCTCTCTCTCTCTCGAATTTGGGGGACATAGAAGCCTGGGAGTCATCTGGTAGCCATCCGAGCTCAGAAACTTCATATAGGAACGGGACGGGTCAGGGACACCCGCGTGGCAACGCCTTTGTCGCAAATTGAAAAATGGGCACAATTTTCTGAGGTATTTTTGAGACGTACTCACTTGTCCATTCCAAGCACGTTCTTGCTCCAATCCCCGACCCACCCTTCCACCTTTCTCGTCGTTTTCGAGCGGCGTTCATCCGTACTCTCCGCACCACACCACACACACACACACACACACACACACACACACACACACACACACACACACACACACACACACACACACACACACACACACACACACACACACACACACACACACACACACACACACACACACACACACACACACAACACACACACACACACACACACACACACACACACACACACACACACACACACACACACACACACACACACACACACACACACACACACACACACACACACACACACACACACACACACACACACACACACACACACACACACACACACACACACACACACACACACACACACACACACACACACACACACACACACACACACACACACACACACACACACACACACACACACACACACACGCGAATATGACCCCGTTGCCCTATAAGCAGCAGCTGCTCCATCGGTGCTTCTCCCTTTGCGCTTGACTTTTTAGCAGTAACAATCTTGTGGGTTGCCCTTCAATGTATTGCGCAGGCTAAAAAGACGTAGGCAGCGTGTTTTGGTGGTTGATCAGAATTCCTTACCTGAATATACACAGTGTAGATACAAAGTGGGAAAACGATCAACCGGCACACACAAACAAAACCTTCTCGCAGCTGTGGGTGACCAATTCTGCTTACTCTCGTCGTCTGTCGCCTGTTGTTCGCTGACGAAAAGCAAGTATCTGGGATACTCCTTGATGCGATGCCTGCAAGAAAGAACCAGGGCAAGATGGAAAATACCCGCCCAAGGGACTTACGGAAGTAAGCTTGTCAGACAGTCACTCCAGAATTGCTTTGTGACTGCCGTTCACTCCGACATTGACATGTCATGTCTTGTCGCTGACACTTCTGACCGTCACTCCAGCATTGCCTTGTCACTGTTGACATGTCCCTGCTCGTCCCCGAGACGTTGGTGACGCACTTCCGCTGACACTGCTAACAGCCACTCCAACACTGCCTTGTCACTGTTAACATGCCTTGTTGCTGACACTCATTTCTGACAGTCACCTTCGCTGAATCACTACAGAACGGGGCTCGTCGTTGGGGAAACAAAGCATCTAAACTATGAAGAAGAGACCCGCGCCGACCCAGACACCGGCGGTCACGAAAGTGAAGCACTGGCTCGCCCACGTCTGCCCCGACGCATCGGCAGCCGTCGAAAAAGACGAGTATCTGAGCTGGTCGGAGAGCCCCCTGGCCACGAGGTGACCGTCGTCAATTAGTGAGCCCTGCTCGTCCCCGAGACGTTTGTGACGCACTTCCGCTGACACTGCGAACAGCCACTCCAACATTGCCTTGTCACTGTCAACATGTCATGCCTTGACACTGTTAACATGCCTTGTTACTGACACTCATTTCTGACAGTCACCTTCGCTGAATCACTACAGAACGGGGCTCGTCGTTGGGGAAACAAAGCATCTGAACTATGAAGAAGAGACCCGCGCCGACCCAGACACCGGCGGTCACGAAAGTGAAGCACTGGCTCGCCCACGTCTGCCCCGACGCATCGGCAGCCGTCGAAGAAGACGAGTGTCTGCCGCCGGCCGGAGCTGGTCGGAGAGCCCCCTGGCCACGAGGTGACCGTCGTCAATTGGTGAGCCCTGCTCGTCCCCGAGACGTTTGTGACGCACTTCCGCTGACACTGCGAACAGCCACTCCAACATTGCCTTGTCACTGTCAACATGTCATGCCTTGACACTGTTAACATGCCTTGTTACTGACACTCATTTCTGACCGTCACCTTCGCTGAATCACTACAGAACGGGGCTCGTCGTTGGGGAAACAAAGCATCTAAACTATGAAGAAGAGACCCGCGCCGACCCAGACACCCGGTGAAATCGCGGTCGCAAAAGTGAAGCACTGGCTCGCCCACGTCTGCCCCGACGCATCGGCAGCCGTCGAAGACGAAGTGCAGACGGAGCCAGCCAGCGCCGCCGCCGCAGCAGCATCAGCATCAGCAGCAATATCGGCATCAGCAACATCGGTGGCGCGTGGCCGAGACAGGGGGACCCCCCGCAGCTCGCACCCCAGGGACACTGCCCGCGAGCCGCCCCTGCGGTGCGGAAAGGGCTTCAGGGCTGCCGCTGGTGATTCCGCGTGCGGGCCTGGCCGCAGGCCGGAGCTGGTCGGAGAGCCCCCTGGCCACGAGGTGACCGTCGTCGACCCGTGCGCGCTGCTCATACCCGAGACGTTCGTGACGCGGGCCGTGAAGCAGACGCTCGAATCCCTCGGGGAGGAGGTCGGCTGGCACCAGCCCGCCCGCATCCACGGCAGGTGCATCGCCGTGGCGACGGACGACGGCCGGCGGGCGATTTACGTCTGGCGGAACAAAACGGCGCCGCCCGTCGTAAACACGCCGAGGCTGGCGGTGCGCGACTTGTTCAAGCTCTCGGATGGGTTGTTCCTCGTGACGCCGTCGACCTTGATATGCAGCGTGCCGTGGCCTTCCGACAAGTTCGAAACGCAGCCGGACGAATTGCGCGGGTTGAACGAGGCCTACACAACGATCCCAGAGTCGAAGCCGAAGAGGGCGCGCACACGGTGAGCCACACTGCACACACAATACTGTGACCATCACCCTCACGAACACGCCGCGATTCATGAGCATCTCTATTGCCAAAAGTCTCATTTACCGGCGACTCTAAAACCCCCGGAGATTCAAGCAAAACTATATGTCTCATGTCTATATGGTACGATGCCAAAAGGGGGGGGGGGGGTTTGGGCGGAAAAATCCCCGCATAGTTCACCAGGGTCTGACGGGTACTGAGGCCCCATACCCTTCCTAAAACATCATTCTGCGTTCAAATACGCCCTCAGAAGCCTCCGGAGAGCCTTCTATGATGTCCCAAATGCGATTTTGTGGGTTTTTAGGGGGTCCCCCCGCCTGCTGGCCGTAAACCACCATAGAAGACACATACGCAACCTGATGCTGGGTCGCTTCTCTGTGCAAGATCCCAGCCCAAACACACGTTTTCGGCGTTCTCTAGCACTCTCCAGGTGCATTCGACCCTCGGGCTTCGTGGTTTCTTTCACTCACAGGTGTTCCGGGACGTGCAAAGATAAGGAGAATGGCCCCCTGCATTGGGGACAGACCGAACTACGCCCTGCCTGTCTATACAGGCTTTGGGGTCAACCTGCACTGGCTTTGGCGCCACATCCACCGTTTCGGGCTTCGTTTGTGCTGCTTTGGAGTCCATTAAGAACTCTGGTCTGATTTGCGGGACGCTTTCCTCGGTTTTGGCGCCCACTTTCACTGTTCTAAGGCCTGTTCAGGCTTCTACCTGCATCATGTTATGCTATTCTGGTGATTCTGCAAGGCTTGGTGAACGAAGTAGGACAAGCGTTAAGTAACAGGCGATCATCAGCCGTTCTCAAGCGGTTGACTACGACGCGTTCACTTCATGATTTTGAAGCAGGCTTCACCGCTTTCAGGGCAGGCTTTCAGAGCTTTCCTGGCAATGTCTTCCCTTCTGGCATCTTTCTCACCCATGGCTGCAAAGTGCTTCTCGCTGGATGTCTTTGCACAGGCGGCACATGACCCGAGGGATGTGTGGCAAGCTCCTGTGCAGTGAGCTTGGTCAGACATTATACAGCGTGCAGGTGATGTGCAGTAGGCACCACTGTTGCTTGCGGCGTGTTTTCAGTGCCGCACCCCCTGGTTGGAGGCATACCAGGGATTCTCAGTACCCCGCGGTTGTGACATACCATCCAATTCAATAGGCGTGGCTTCGTGGCTGGAACCGGTTGAGGAAGGCCATACCGCCGCGTGTGTGTGTTCAGCGGACAAACCAGCGCCACGAATGTCGGCTGCGAGAGCGGGTGCGCCACAGTGGAGGTCTAACGGCTGGGTGAGGCATGTGTCACTTCGCTCTAAGTGACGCTGAACCGGGGGTTTTGTGACCGTAGAACCCGGAGAGCGCCACTCACAGCACCTTACTCGACTCAAGCCCGGACCTAAATCTGCTCTGACATCCCGCTTTGTGAGGTGCCCCCGCTTGAATCCTTGCCTGCCGAGGCGATGACTGTCGAAGGAAGGTGGCGACAACAGGCTGAACATCCGAACTCCGTACGCCGTGGTCGGATCGGCTTTCTCAGCACGCTTTTAGGTGGCGCGATCGGGATTCTCGTCTCACGAAGAGGTACGCGTCGAGACAAGTCCAAGCGGCAACGATGAAAGCGGCGACAAATATGCCGAGGTAGTACCCTTCAGCATGGCTGAGCACGTCGGCCGGCCAGCGCTGCAGAAAAGCGCCCAGGGTGCGGGCGAGAGGAACTGCTACGGTTGCCTTGACGAGGCAATCGCCGAGAACGGTCGCCGACTGCTCATACCCGAGACGTTCGTGACGCGGGCCGTGAAGCAGACGCTCGAATCCCTCGGGGAGGAGGTCGGCTGGCACCAGCCCGCCCGCATCCACGGCAGGTGCATCGCCGTGGCGACGGACGACGGCCGGCGGGCCACTGACGTCTGGCGGAACAAAACGGCGCCGCCCGAACTTTAAATCTAAAAAGGAACCTTGGCAGCGGGTTAATCTGAACGCGTACAGGTCAAATCGCACAAACAAACAACTAATGACTAATAATGACAACCGCGGTCGTCATTATCAAAAAGTGACAGTTGGCAGCGTTCTGTGGAAATTACCTAGCAGGTGATGGCACGTACGCACAAACACACGCTTTAACTCCACCTTGACTCCGCCGTGCAGTTGTCGTGAGACGCAACGCCATTCGCACCCAAGCGTAAGCTGCTTCAGAGTACGGCTGGCCTATCGGCCTTAGCACTCACTGGGCACCATCTAGCCTCTCAATATTTTTCATGGAGGGGGCCCTCCCCGCCCCTTGCTTACAGTCCCCCTTTTTTTTTTTGTATAAGCACCTGCTTTGTAGGAGACACTTGAGGAGGCTGCCAGCTGCAAAAGATCAAAGGAGGTAAATGTGCTGTAGCCCACACGAAACACAGGTGAATCTGGGTTCAGTGGCGGGCGTAAGCGTTCAACAAAGAGTATTTCTCTATCTCATTTTCTTCGAAGAAGACTTGGCGCCAGCACCAAACATGCATGGAGAGGCAGTGTTCTGCTTGAACATCAAACTAAGATCTTCCGTCCCCCACCTTCTTCAAACGTGGCCGTGCGAACGTAGTCCCATGCTTTTCATTCTATCCGCTCTTTTGGTCCCTTGCGCCCGAGGTGTTTAGTCCTGGGAGCTGAGCCGGTCCGTCCCTATCTCTTGAAAGTGCATCGCCGCCGTTTATCGCAGTGAATCACGGTCCACCACGGTCTATCAGGTCCATCCCTAGTCCCTAGAGCTGCATCGAATTGCCCGGTGCTGTGTTCTTCGGTATATCACAGTCTATCAAGAGGGGATGGACCGGCTCACTGGGAGCTGATGGCAGACAGGGTAGCGTGGGACGCGGAGGTCGAGCGGGTGGTAGAGGCCACCAGGCAGAGAACCGTGCGGCCGCCGCGGAAGACGCGGAAAGGCATGAAGGCACGTGGGACCGGATCCAGACGACCCCGGAAGTGGGTGATCTCGCAGGCTGCGCGACGCATGCGCAAGGTGACCGCACACAAGTACATCGACGAACTCATTTGTGCGGCGCCGACCTGCCGCGTTCAAGCTTGCTCCGACCACTGCACCCTCTGCCGACACTCGCTAGCCGTCTACGCTCATGACGGCAGCCCCATCCTGAAGTGCAAATACTGCCGACGCGCAGAGTCCCCTTACGAGTCCAGAAGAATGCTTGCGAGGGGGTCGGTTTCCGTTCCAGTCAACGCTGAGTTTTGCGGCAAAGCTGGAACTGTTGCTGAAGGACACTGCATGTTTCTGTATTCACAATCAGGTGCAACAGCGGCGCCGTCTCGTCGAGAGCGACCTCTCGGTGGCTGCCAGCTGCTCCGATGCTAGCAAGCGTGCTAGGCCAGCCAGCGACTCACCCGGGACGGATGAAAAAACAAATTCGCGAGCGACTGTGCGGATTCATTGATAAAAATTTTTCGAGACTGGAGGTCCTATGAACATGCAATGTGAATAGCCTCTATTCGAGCCAACCCCACTTTTCTCTACACTAAAAAGTGTATTGTTTTTGAACTAGATAATAGCGCGGAGCTGGCTTTTTCTCCCCCTGGATTTCAAGCCTGTATGGTCCACTTCAACAGTGCGACGGTCTCCGGACCCACAGGTCCGCGGTTCGATCCCCGCGCGAAGTGTTTTTTTTCGGTTTGAAGTTTTTGAGAATTTTTGCTGTATTCGGTGGGTCACTCGGCGCCCCGAAGGGGCGCCGGCCCCCGGAGGGGGCCGGTTGAGGGGGGGGGGGGTGCGGCCCCGGGAGGGGCCGGCGGAGGGGGGCCCCGGGAGGGGGAGGGGAAAGGCCGCCCCAGAGGGGCGGCGGGGGGGGTCCGGGGGGGGCGGCCCCCCCCGGGTACGAGCGCAAGAACTCAGCTTCAAACCAGAACTTCACCACATTTCGGTGGGTCGATAGATGCCCCGGAGGGCGCCCCCCCCTCGGCGGGCCCCCTCCTGGGATCCCCTCCCGGGCCCCCGTCCGGAGGCCCCGGGAGGTGCGGCCCCGGGAGGGGCCGGCGGAGGGGAGGGGGGGGTGGGCCGGGGGCGGGGAAAGGCCGCCCCCGGAGGGGCGGCGGGGGGGGTCCGGGGGGGGCGGCCCCCCCCGGGTACGAGCGCAGAACTTAGCTTCACTTGCCGAACTTCACCACATTCGATGGGTCGATAGATGCCCCGGAGGGCGCCCCCCCCTCGGCGGGCCCCCTCCTGGGATCCCCTCCCGGGCCCCCGTCCGGAGGCCCCCGTCCGGGCCCCGCCCCACCCGAGGGGCCGAACTTAGCTTCACCCGAGCTTTGCTTCGCCCGAACTTTGCTTCACCTAACTTTGCTCACCCGAACTTAGCTTCGCCCGAACTTTGTTTCGCCCGAACTTTGTTTCGCCCGAACTTTGTTTCGCCCGAACTTAGCTTCACCAGAACTTTGCTTCACCCGAACTTAGCTTCGCCCGAACTTTGCTTCACCAGAACTTAGCTTCGCCCGAACTTTGCTTCGCCCGAACTTTGTTTCGCCCGAACTTAGCTTCACCCGAACTTTGCTTCACCAGAACTTAGCATTGCCCGAACTTAGCTTCGCCCGAACTTTGCTGTTCCCCGAACTTTAACTGCTGCCTCCAGTCTCGCCACGCGCCGGCCTTAGCCGAGCGCACGTACTAGCCACATGCAATGTGTGAGGAAACTGAACCGCCCAAGTAGGACCTTCTGATCATGATCATTTGCCAAATTTGCCACCTGAAACCACGTCCAGGATTTGGGCTCAGGGTAGTGCGGTCAACGAAAACTCTAGTTTCCCTTTCTACTTTCTCCTACTCTCGCGGTGTACGGTTTTCATCGATATCGATATATCGAATCGACACCTTTCGACGTATCGATATGCAAATATTTCAAGAAAATGGTGCGTTTGATTTTAGCTTATGTACCATGGCAGTCTACCTGGCGGTTGCTGGCAGCGCAGAGCAGCGTGATTTAAACGCTGGGTGTACTTTCCAGCAAAATTTGCCCTCCACCTAGGTTTTTTTTTCATTTTTGTTTGGCAATGTTTTCTCCAGGTTTCGGGTTTTCTGGGTTTGGAAGGGAGGAGGGGCAACAAATACTCTCGGGGGTTTTCCGACGTGGTAGCTCCTGCCCGCGCAAAAGGCTCTGAAAAAAGCGCTACTCGAAAAACAGGCACACATTTCGCTGAACGTATCATCTGTCTTGCACTCATCCTCATCCACCAGTCTTCACCATCTTGACGAACTTCTCGACAATTCAGAGTTGCAATGGCTTTGGAAGTTCCGCCTCCTCGGGGCAAGCTTCCAGACCGTCCTGTACCCGCTTTCGTGGATCTTTACGGCTTTGTGAAGTTGGGCGTTGGATCGTCTGACAAACTGGATGTCGGCCAAGTTCGTAGCGCGTTCAGCCGGCTTGTTTCAGCCCTATTTGATGCTGAAAAGGACACCGAGTTGCTAGAAAAGATGACCGTGGCGAGTGTGATGTATTCCGCAATGGAACAAGGAAGGTTTAAAAAGGTACCCCAGACGAAGCAGCAAGCGGTAGCACTGCCAGCTTCGCAGCTTTCGGGGTCCCTTTGGAGATGCTGGTCCGCAGGTCAACAGAATCCACGTGACACGGAATGCGTTTCGTCGAAACATCGGCTGAGGCTTACAATAGAGTTAGTTGTGGCCGCACCTCGCCCGTTCACAGAAAGTCTTCTGTGTCGCTGACATCGCCGACGATCTGACCCAAAAAAGTCCGAATCCATTCTCCACAAAGTCAGCAGTGTCGCATTCAAACATTTCTCGACCAATACTGGGTTTGGGTATAGTGACACAAATTGTCAACGCCGCGGATATTGTGATGCTATACCCTCCAGAACCCGTATTCTGAGGCTGAGTGGGGGGCCCTTATCCCTTCTTCTGAGCATAGAACCCGCCTCAGAGGTCGCACACCCCACAGCATCGTACTTGCCAGAATATTTCTGCCCAAACCCTCACCCCTGGCATCGTCTCGTATTCCTCTCTTTTTGTATAATCGGAGGTCCTGAAGTCCCATATTTTTACAAAAGCGCCAGCTTGAAAGGAAATGCTCGACGATGCTGCCCGACAAAGAACAGAAGGGATCCAAAGTGCTGTAACTACCGAACCACGTGTTGAACGGACGTGAGGTCATGCGGGTCTACCCCTACACGACAAATCACACAAACACAACAGGTCAAAAGTCCTGAGTGAGAAAACAACACACGGTGGTGTAAGCGAAGAACAAATCAGATTGTGTTTGTATTGTATTTGCCCCTTACCGCTATATTTCCCCCCTTCCATTCGGAGTCGAAGCAGCTACGTCGAGTATTTTTTGCCTTGGGCCCGGGGAGAGGGGAGCATATATACTGCGCAGGATACTAGCCACCCTGGGATGCTCCTCAAAACCCGGAGTAGTTCTGAGAGTTCCTGCGGGAAAGGGAAAAATAAAAAATGGACCCCACCCTAAGTTCTGCCAGGTTTCTGCCGGGTTCATGGCGACTTCTTACCGACTTTCTACCGGGGTCTGGATCACACCATAAATTTTAGCTATTCTTTTTTTTTTTTCCACAAACAAATCGAAGCGCCTGTCTATTTTGAGTCAATGTTCGTTTGAGATGTCGGGAGAGCAATCTCTCCGCGGGTTTACGAGGAACTACGTATGTCCAGGAACGCAGCTGCTTCCCCGCCGGCCCAGTGGGCCGAGCACATCGCCTCGGAGAGTCTGAGGGTCGGCTGGAAGCTGAATTCCGCTGACTACTCGTTGCGGGCAGGCGACGTCATTCCCTGGACTGTCACTCTGGACTCCCAGCCTCAACGATCAAAATACTCAGTTCTAGACATGCTTGTTTGTACCCGTATACATACAATCCGTTCTTAGCGTTAAAGTTCGTTGAGATGTCGGGAGTGCAGTCTCTCCGGGGGTATACGACGACATATGACGCGGAGTAACCTACCAACTAACCAACCAGGTAGGGAGAAGGTGGGACTGATGGCGACTGGTGAAGAACACGCACCGGACACGAGGAAGAGGAAGAGAAACTCCGACGACGACGATGCAAACCCGGCGGAAGAATCTGTGAGCGAATGGATTGGAGCCGACGCCCAGTACCTGCGGCAGCTGGGGGTGTCCAAGTGCACGTACGGGGGCAAGCAGCGCGGCGCTCCGCTGGTGAAGCTGTCCGACTACGTCCGGGAACGCTTCAGCTACTTCCCCGCCGGCCAGTGGGCCGAGCACATCGCCTCGGGGAGGCTGAGAGTCGGCTGGAAGCTGGTTCCCGCCGACTACTCGTTGCGGGCAGGCGACGTCATCTCCCTGGACACACCCCGGGAAGACGAGCCCAGTGTCGATCTCCGATTCCGGGTCATCGAAGAACACACAGCCACCGCCGCCCGTCTCTCTCCGAACCACGACGGCCAGTACATGCCCGGCAAGTCAGCTGACACGGTGCTAGATATCCCCGTACATGCACAGTGTACTATGAACCCCGTCGGCACCCTTGCGCTGGAAGCCAGGCCCGTGGAAACCGCAAGCTACGCTTCATCCCAGCCCCCGATCCACGAGCAGCGCGGCTGCCTCGCACAAGAAGGCTGTCACACAACGCAAGGCGCACTGTCCTCGCAAGCCTCAACTCACGATGCTCCGTTACATGAAGCCTTGAACCACAAGCAAAACCGTCCACCCCACGAACCAACCCCGTCGAACCCCTCAGGCGCTCCAAGCGGCAAAGAGGCCCAGCATTGCAACGACTGCCTTGCCCACGGAAGCCCTGCGGCAACAACCGCAAGCGACGCTCCCACCCAAGATCAAGCCTTTCGCCACGAATCAACCCCCGCGGACTCCCCAGCCGCCCCGGGCGGCGGCCCGGCGAAAGAAGCCCCGCCGCGCGCTTGCGGCCAGAGCCGAGCGGCCTGTCCTTCGGTGGTCAGCCGCGGGGGCGGCGACGCCCCGCTTGGGGGTGCAGTGAGTAGAGAAAAGAACGAGTGTGAAAGAATGGAGGTAGCACAAACTGCGGAGGTAGCTAAAAGTACTACACCAAAGGACCACCGCCAAATTTCTTGCCTTTCCTCATCCCTCAAACCCAGCACCAAGACCGACGAACCGGGGGGTGTAGTTGCCGCGTTCCGCGCCCTCGCCGTCGAAAAGAGCGGCAACCTGCCAGTGAGCCCGTCCGGGAAGTACCGGAAGAACACGCTCGAGTACGAAGTGCAGACGCGGCTCCGCCGGCGCCTGTGGACGATCCACCGCCTCGACAAGGAGACGTCCGGCGTCGTCATCCTGCCCGCGGACGACGCGTCGGCGGCGCTGCTCGGGAAGGCGTTCCGGGGGACCCCCGGGGAAGACTCGAGTTTCGTCGAAAAAACGTACCACGCGGTACTTATCGGCCACTTGAAGGCAGCCGAAAGAGTGGCGCAGCCCGTCGTGCCGAAGTGGACGCTCGAGGGCGAGGGGTACTGCGCTGACTGCCGGCCGATGCGGAAAATCAGGATGGTTGCACATCCCGATGGGAAAGCCTGCGCGACGACGTTCACGCCGCTCGCGGCCGGCGGCGGGCTGACGCTGGCGGAGGTGCGCATCGAGCGCGGGCGGACGCACCAAATCAGGGTGCACGCGGAGGCGATGGGCATGCCGATCCTCGGCGACAAGGTCTACGGGCACGGCGCGGGGTCCGAGGCGCAGTCCTTCGCGTGGGCGAAGGGAGAGGCTCCGGTGCGAACGCCGTTCGGCGTCGTCGACCGGCAGTTGCTGCACGCCTCGAGCGCCACGATTACAGTCGCAGGATGCGAGCCGTGGACTGTCTGGTCAGACCCGACCCCTTTCTTCAGTGAGTACCCCTTCGTCGCACCTTTGTTTGCCGGTCTAGACCTGCACCCGAAGCGCCAGTAAGTCTGTCAGCTGTCTGTCAAGGTCAAGAGACAAAGTAGACTGAGGCTTCGTTCGGTAGGTCAACACTTCGCTGCGTGCCTCAAGCAAGCCGCAGAGCTGTTGGCTTAGAAATCTGGTGCGAAGAAGTCCTGTCAGAGTGGGCCTCGAGAATCTGGTTGCCGGCCGATGCTGACAATCAGGATGGGTACACACTCCCGCCGGGAATGCCTGCGCGACGACGTTCACCGTCGGCAGCGAGGTGCGCATCGAGCGGGGGCGGACGCACCAAATCAGGGTGCACGCGGAGGCGATGGGCATGCCGATCCTCGGCGACAAGGTCTACGGGCACGGCGCGGGGTCCGAGGCGCAGTCCTTCGCGTGGGCGAAGGGAGAGGCTCCGGTGCGAACGCCGTTCGGCGTCGTCGACCGGCAGTTGCTGCACGCCTCGAGCGCCACGATTACAGTCGCAGGATGCGAGCCGTGGACTGTCTGGTCAGACCCGACCCCTTTCTTCAGCGAGTACCCCTTCGTCGCACCTTTGTTTGCCGGTCTAGACCTGCACCCGAAGCGCCAGTACGTCTGTCAGCTGTCTGTCAAGGTCAAGACGTCTGGTGTGAAGAAGCGGCGGAATGTGTCGCGGCGAGTCTCCGTACGTTATCGTTCGCTGGCCCGATGGGCTTTCTCTCCATCAGTGGATAAGACCAACCTGTCTGAAGACGGTCTAATCCCGGCTCATGCTCCCTGTTAGCGGGTAAACAATCCAGTTCAAAGTTTGCCGTCCTAACTTGACACTTCGCTGCACGCCTCGGGTAAAACCAACCAGTCTAACGACGGTCTAAAGCCGGTTCACGTTCCCTCATCCAACCCTGTGACGGGCTTTCTCCGGCGGCTCGCCCAACACTCGACTTGCTCTAAGCCCTAAAAGCAGGGCGGCGCATGCTATGCCTACCACAGTTACCTCGAGGCATAGCAAGCACTGGATCCTTTCCTTCGATGGCGGCAGATATGTGCCTATTACCCGGAGGAACTATCCGTCGGCTTCTCACTTTTACATCAAGAGAATGCTGGTGAGCGTTCCACGGGAAAAGATTGTCGGAAACGCAAAAAGGGAACCCAAGGGTCTCACGAACGACGGGGGAGCCACCGCGTGCGAAAGAACAGGCCGTCCCCGACGCTCACAGCCGCAAACGAGGATGGAGGAAGAATATGGGCGGGGCCCAGCCAGCACAGAGGAATCCGGTGGGTGTTCGTTTTGCCCAGTGGGATCTCGATGCATCGCAAGAGCCTGCGCGCGACACCCAGCACTGATCACGTAGCTTCGGCTCACTAGCGTTCCTAGCCCTCAAACTGTGGAGCTCGCTTGCTTTGACTGCTCAAGCCCAACCTTTTCTTTCTTCTTTCTGAGTAATGCCAGGGTGAAGTGGCGAGGTCTGGGCCCGTGTGAACTGGCGAATTCCCTTAGTCCGCCTGGGACGGGCACCAACACTGGATTCGGTGGCCGTATCGGTGGAGGCGTCGCGGCCTTCCAGTGCAAGCGCCCGTACCGTCCCCGCGTAGATTACCACCGATTTCATGAGCCGTCTGCAGACTGTTCATCCATTTGCTCTGCTCTGAGACGCGTGGCTACATCCTAAACAAGCTGAAGGGCGACTGGCACGATCAACTCTCAAACCAGACTGGACCGAGGAAAATGTATATGCTCGCGATTCCTCACCGTCCGACGTTAACCGCCATCCCGTTCACAATGATGCCGAGCCCGCGCCCGCATGCCTGTCATCGCAATCTGTCGTTGGGTTAAAACGCAAAATCTGTGGCGATGATCTGTGTCACCGGCGTGCGTGGCTACCTTCTTCGCACGTGATATGTCATGCTTTCGCCTCTTCAGCTCGTCTTGATTGTTGCGCTCAAGCGCGCGCTGGGTGCTTCGCTTTTCCTTCGACTGCTCGTCCAGGTTCATCGGTTGCGCGTCGATAGCTGCTTGCGCTTGGGCGATAGCCGTGCTGTCTTCTGGAGAGTCGTCTGCCCGCTCAGCGTCTTCGACTGGATGGCTCTTCCTTTGCGCCGTTGGATTCCGGCTTCGGTGCGCACGCGGAGGTCGTTCGTCGCTTCTTCGCTTGCGCCGGCGCCGTCTTTCCGACTTTCTCTTCGCTCTTGATGTTGACGATGCGGGTTCCCGCTCGTCCTCTGCTGCCTCCGGGAGCATGCCGACCATCGCGACCTGTCGTATTCGCATCAATCTGCATCGCCAGAGTCGCGGTTACCTCTTCGCACGTGATGTGTTATACTTTCGCCTCTTCCGCATCTTGATCGTCGCGTTCTGGCCCGCGCTTGGTGCTTCGCTTCTCCGACTGCTCATCCAGGTGCGCCGACGGTAGGCCGTGTATCTCGTCGTACGCCGGGCACTCCCACCACAAGTAATCGGCACCGCCCAGTGCCCGTCGGCCGCACTGTCGACATTCGCGCTCGCTGCGTCGTTCGGAAGCGCTACGAGGCCGAGTCGCATCGTCCACCCCGTCTCCCGAGAGAGTACTGCCCGATGACGCGTCGCTTTCCCCAACCATCAACGCACCGTCACCGCGTCCTCAGCGCGTTGCGAGGAAGGTATCACCAGCAGGTACCACCTTGATAACCTCACGGAGACCAGCGCTGGCAGCCGTCTGAACTTCGAGTACGCTGCAGGCGTGCGAGGTCGCGTCGTCCGCGTACTCCGACGATATGGCCGGGACGCGTGCGGACACCGCGCACAGCATCACGAGCATCAGGGCATTGGTTAGGATGACCGAGATTGCTACCAATATATTATCCTGCTGCTCAACGCGGTGAACGAGTGCTAGAAGCAGACGGGGCACACGCTGGCCAGGCGCCGTTTATCCTCTCGGTCAAGCTGCAAAACTGAAGCAGTGCGATGCAGCCGTAAAGTCAAGTTTGCCCGGAAACCATAAAAGCCCTCAAAAACAGTCAGCAAGAACAAGGCATCCTCAGAGGCCAATATCCGAGTCATATCGTACTAATAAAAGCATCTATTTATTACCAACACGCAAACACGCGAATGCATTACTCGCACCTTGCACTTACATACATAGCACCCTGAACGTCATCAGGCACTCCAAAAGGAAGCTCACAAAACAAGAGGTGTTGCGCCAATTTGCGGGTAGGATGGCTGGCCGGCTGAGCAAAGTAGGCCTCGACGATGTCAACATCAAGAACATCACCAAGAACGAGGAGCTGACCAAGAACATCATCCTGCTGCTTGATGCGCTGAAGGTGAACGAGTGCCAGAAGCAGACGGGGCACACGCTGGCCAGGCGCCGTTTATCCTCTCGGTCAAGCTGCAAAACTGAAGCAGTGCGATGCAGCCGTAACGTCAAGTTTGCCCGGAACCATAAAAGCCCTCAAAAACAGTCAGCAAGAACAAGGCATCCTCAGAGGCCAATACCCGAGTCGTATCGTACTAATAAAAAAGCATCTATTTATTACCAACACGCAAACACGCGAATGCATTACTCGCACCTTACATAGCACTCTGAACGTCATCAGGCACTCCAAAAGGAAGCTCACAAAACAAGAGGTGTTGCGCCAATTTGCGGGTAGGATGGCTGGCCGGCTGAGCAAAATAGGCCTCGACGATGTCAACATCAAGAACATCACCAAGAACGAGGAGCTGACCAAGAACATCATCCTGCTGCTTGATGCGCTGAAGGTGAACGAGTGCCAGAAGCAGACGGGGCACATGCTGTACTCGGCCGTCCAGGCGCCCGAGCAACACAGGGTGAAGCTGGGCGAGTTCATCCTCTCCGGGAAGCTGCAGAACAGTAAGCAGTGCGACGCGGCCGTGAAGTACCTGAAGGACCTCAAGGACAAGCCTTTCGACGAAAAGGCGTTCAGCGAGTCCTGCGGGGCCGGCGTGGTGATCCCGAAGGAGCAGATCCAGGCAGAGGTGGCCACAGCGGTAGCCAAAGCGAAGGCCGACATCACCGCGCAGCGGTACAAGTACAACCAAGGCCGCATGCTCGGAGAGCTCCGAAAGGTCCCGTCCATGCGCTGGGCAGACGGGGAGATGGTGAAGGAAGAGATCGAGAAGCAAATCGGTGCCCTGCTCGGACCGAAAACAGCGGAAGACGAGGCACTCGACCAGCAGAAGCCGAAGGACAAAAAAGCCCCGGCGAAGCCCAAGGAGAAGCAAGTCTTCGACCCGTCGACACAAACCGCCAGCCAAAAGGCGTTGATCGCTGACGTCATGGGCTACAAGCCGGTCCTCCTCAAAGACATCCCGCAGCACGAGGGCAAAGAAGTCGTCGTCAGAGGCTGGGCCCACGTTATGCGGGCCCAAAAGGGAGTGTCCTTCGTTGTCCTGCGTGACGGCACTTCGTACATGCAGTGCGTCGTCAAAGGCTGCCCTGATGTCCCGAGGGAATCAACTTTTGCGTTCCGGGGCACCGTCGTCAAAGAGGAAAAAGCGGCGAAAAGCGCAGAAGGGTGCCTGCCCTACGAGCTGAAGGTCAGTGAGTGGGCTGTGATCGGCCTGTCCCACAGCGACATCGAGAACCTCATCAACAAGGACTCTGACATCCACCAGCTTCTCCAGCAGCGACACATGTACTTGAGGAGGTCGACCCAGGCCATGGTGCAGAAGGTCAGGTCGTACGCGATGAAGGCCTTCAGGGACCACTTCTTCGAGAAGGGATGCATGGAGGTCCAGCCGCCGACCATGGTCCAGACACAATGCGAAGGGGGGTCCACGCTGTTTAACCTCGACTTCTACGGCGAAAAGGCGTACTTGACGCAGTCTTCGCAGTTGTACCTGGAGACGGCCATCCCGATGATCGGCGATTGCTTCTGCATCTTGCCGTCGTACCGGGCGGAGAAGTCGCTGACGAAGCGACACTTGTCGGAGTTCACGCACATCGAAGCTGAGTACCCGTTCATCACCTTCGATGACTTGCTGACCCGCCTTGAGGATTTGGTGATCGGCGTGCTCGAGAAGATGATGCAGTGGTGCGGGGATGAGATCAAGACGCTCAACCCGGGCCCGATGAAGGACTGGACCGACGACGGAACCGACTCCTGGAAGCAGTGCTACATCCCGAAGCGCCCGTTCAAGAGGATCACGCATGCGGACGCCATCAAGCTGTGCCGCGAGCACAACATTTACAAAGACAAGGACACCCAGACCCACTTCGAGGCCGACGATGACATCCCCGACGCGCCTGAGAGGCAAATGATCGCGAAGATCGGCGAACCCGCGTTCATGGTGAACTTCCCGACGGTCATGAAGTCGTTCTACATGAAGAAAGTCGAGGGGAAGCCGGAGTTGACGGAGTCCGTGGACCTCTTGATGCCGGGCATCGGGGAGATCATCGGCGGGTCGATGAGGATTTCGGACTTCGACGAGCTGATGGCGGGATACGCACGCGAAGGGCTCGACCCGGAGCCATACTACTGGTTCACGGACCAGCGAAAGTACGGAACAACCCCGCACGGAGGGTTCGGCCTCGGGCTCGAGCGGTTCTTGGTGTGGCTGTGCAACAACCAGGCCACGGACAACGTCGACCACGTCCGCGAGATCTGCCTCTTCCCGCGTCTGATGGGCCGGTGCACGCCGTGAGGCAGCCGGGACACAGGGTGAAGGGGTGGGGGGAGCAAGTTTTGTATCGCACGCGTTGCGCTGTTTGGACCAATCCGAACACTGCGCCTTCCTTTTTCCTCTCCTCTGGATGGGGAATTTGTCGGACCTGTTGTCGGGAAATCCAAACTCTTTTTGCAAACGTCGTTTGAAAAAAGGAGGGGGACGGGGTGGTGAGGCTCCGGTATTAGGGAGAACACCGACTTCAAACAGTCTAAAAACAGATATGATGCGCCCACAGGAGAAGGGGACCTCCGATGGAGCGTCTCGGGGAGGACCAGGGGTTCGTGCCATGCTGGACTCAGTACAAGCCCGTCGATCACTGAGCAGAGCTTGGCATCCAGGGGATTTGTTTTGTTGCATAAGCACCTGCTTTTGTAGGAAATACTTGAGGAGGCTGTCAGCTGCAAAAGATCAAAGGAACGTAGGCCCAGTGGGGCTAATTCAGTGCAAGCCATTCTCCTTGGATCGGTTCCTCGATAAGGACCTTATTAAGGTTGGCGGTGCAGAAAGGTTCGCGACAAGGATGGTGGCTAAAATCTGGTATGGTGGTGGTGTGGTCGTGGTGGGGAAGACTCGTCTGCCAGCTGTCAAATTTCTCGAAAGACATTCAAATTCACTCAAGGCAGTGTGGGGTACAGCAGGTAAATGTGCTGTAGCCCACACGAAACTCAGGTGGATCTGGGTTTAGTGGCGGGCGTAAGCGTTCAACAAAAAAGACCCACTTTGTAGTTGTTTTGTTTCTCCCCCTCTAGCCTCCTTCGAAGTAAGCACAAGGCAGCCAGCCCCTCGAGTATTTCCCACTTTAGCCTCCGTCAAGAGAAGCACAAGGCAGCCCTTCGATCATTATGATGCAACGACTTCACTAAAAAAGTGTTGACACACAGCACTTTGTAGTTGTATTGTTTCTCCCATCCGAAACAAGCACCGGGGCCTTCGAGTAGCTTTTGAAACGCGGTGGAGTGCAGTTGCAGAAACTGGAGTTAAAGAGATTGTGTTCGAGTCACACTCAAGACGGGTGTACATTTACACGCGTCTTGAGTGATTCGGGCACAGTTTCTTTAACGCCAGCTTCTGAGGCTCGCACCCCACCGTGCAAACGGTACAAAAACCCCACCCCACCATCTTTTTCTTGAATGCAGGTGTCCGCTGTGACGAAGCGCCGCGTCCGGGAGTTTCGGTTGTTCATTTTTTTTTTTTGCCTTTCTCGTTTTGCATTGCATTTTCCTTTTTTTGTTGTTTACCTGGCGCAGGCCGTACCGGAGAAACCGAAGTAGCAAGCGGTTGTCTCTCTGCCGCGTCCATTCTGGCTGCCTGCGGGACTGCCCTGCAGTGCATTTTTGCGAGCAAAAAAGACGTAGTGCGACAGCGTGTTTTTTAGCTTGGTCATAATGCATTGTTGGTAGTAATAATTAGCCATCGGCAGCGTACTACATTGGCAAGTGGTAGCGGACTACAGAAACTTATCAAAAGCAGGTGAGTCCCTCAAGTGCGCACAAACAAAGGAAAGCGCCGTACTGGTTTTTGGTGGTTGATTCCAGACCTAGCTCTCCCCAGGGGCAACACAAAAGGGAGGTACGTTGTGCTTTGTTATTGTTCCGTTGCCATCAATCCCCCCCTCCTGCTTCTCGCCTTCTTTTATTCCTTTGGCTTTTTAGTTCCAGAAGCTGGCGCTTGACGCGTCTCTTGCCGCTGTTTCCTCCGATGCCCTATGACCTTGTCGGGGGCGTGGCAAGCTATGTCCATCACCGCCACAAAGCGTGAATATTCAACCGTTTTTAGCTGAGTCCCTCAGACCGTGGGCAGGGATCAGGAGTCATCACGTATTGATGTCCTTTTTATTTCATTTTTTCTTTTGCTTACTAGCAAGCAACGACCGAAGCACGTAACCCTGCACTGAGCAGTCAATCCGAGCACGTTCTTGCAATCCCCGGTCATGTGTTGCTCTGCGTGTTGCTCTGCATCTCCATTTTCCCCTTTTCGCCCGCAACAGATTGAACGCCCGCTTTTTTCTTTCTTTTCATTTGAATACGCAACCTGCTTCAGCAACGTCTTCGGACGTGAAAAGTAGCAGAGGCCAACTCAGGCAACGCAGAACGGAACACGATACCCTCTCTGTATTGGTCTCGCGGCCAGAAGTCTGCTAGTTACAGCTGTTGGGACCCACGGGGTCTCTTGCGCGCACCGGTGCTCCTCCTCTCTGCTAGTTACAGCTGTTGGGACCCACGGGGTCTCTTGCGCGCACCGGTGCTCCTCCTCTCTGCTAGTTACAGCTGTTGGGACCCACGGGGTCTCTTGCGCGCACCGGTGCTCCTCCTGTCTGCTAGTTACAGCTGTTGGGACCCACGGGGTCTCTTGCACGCACCGGTGCTCCTCCAAGACGCCGCGCACATGGAAACACATCCGAATCAGCAGTCGGTGGGCTCATACGTGGTGCGTGGGGTGCGTGCATGAATGAGTGGTGGTGGGAGGTAGGAATCAAAAGAAGGATGACAGGGAAGGGCGAAGGCTCTGTCTGGGGACACACGGCGTAAGCTGAGCTCAAAATGAAGTAGTGCAGCGAGAAGTCAGCAAGGCAAAGAGAAGGTAATCTGAATCCGACTCCTCTGAAGATGTCTCGTGGCACTGCTTTCGGGTTTGTCGGCGGTGTCAAGCTTTAATGTTCTTGTAGCCAAAGCGTCGAAGTCGTACTTCGATCGGACAGTTGGGCACCAGGTGTCGAAGATAACAACATCTTCGTCATCGTAGCCGCTGCCTTTTAGCCCGTCCCGGATTTCCTTGTGCCGAATCTCCGCACCTTCTTCAGCAGAAAGCCGTCGGCGGACAAAAGTCTGCTGCTTCACCACCTCGGAAGCCTATGCACGCGTCTTGTGTGACTCAGTTGATTTTTCCGACTGCTTTGTATTTCGCTCATGCCCGCGCTTCCTTGACGACTGCCTTCTTCGGGGTTGGCGTTCGGGCTGCCTTTTGTGTTTCCGACGATCCCGAATGGGCGTACAGATTGCACGTGTGGCCATATTTACGTTTTTTTCGAGACTGGAGGTCCTATGAACAAGCAGTGTGAATAGCTTCTATTCGAGCCAACCCGGCTTTTCTTGCAACAATTATGAAAGTGTATTGTTTTTGGACTGGACAATAGTGCGGAGCAAGCTTTTTTTTCCCCTGACAAAATGCATAGGGGTGGCAGAGCGAGCGGGCGCTGGCCTTCAGGCCGGTGGGCCCGGGTTCGAACCCCGCCCTCACACTTTTCCGGTCGAAGATTGTTTTCGAGTTTTGTTGGGTTTCGGGGTCTAATGCGCCCGAAATTTGCGTTTTTTTTCTGAGGAGTTTCTCAATATCTCGCGGTATTTGGGCACCACGGAAACGGAGTCGGGGGGGTCCTCCCCCCGGGTACTGTGCTATACCACACGCCGAACTCAGCGTCACCAGAACCCGAACTTTGCTTCGCCCGCACTTTGCTTTGCTTCACCAGAACTTAGGGTCTCCCCCCCGCGTACTGGCGCCGAACTTGCCATCACAGGCTAAACTTGCTACCACACGCCGAACTCAGCTCCGCCCGAATCAGCATCACCAGAACCCGAACTTTGCTTCGCCCAAACTTTACTTTGCTTCACCGCCCGAACTTTGGTTCACCAGAAATTTGCATCGCCCAAACTTAGCATCGCCCGAATTTTGGTTCACCAGAAATTTGCATCGCCCAAACTTAGCATCGCCCGAACTTAGCTTCGCCCGAAATTTACTGTTTCCCGAACTTTAACTCCTGTCTCCAGTCTCGCCCCGCGCCGGCGCACGTACTTTTTTAGCCACATGCAATGTGTGAGGAAACTGAACCGCAAGTAGGACTTTCTGATCATGATCATTTGCCAAATTTGCCACCTGAAACCACGTCCAGGATTTGGGCTCAGGGTAGTGCGGTCAACGGAAAAAACATTTCTCAGTTAAAACGAGGGTAACAGATGGGTTTCCGTGGGTTTTGTTGGGGTAGACATGGGCTTTCCTAGGGTAGACGTGGATTTCCTTGGGGTAGACGTGGGTTCTCCTAGGGTAGACGCGACCTATTCTAAGGCGGATACAGGCATCTGATGGCCAAACTGCCGCCAATAAGGGTACCAGTTGGCTCAGCCTGAGTTGTTGCAGCTCTCATGGACCAGTTCAACGAGACCCTTTCTGGATGCTCATAGCAGAAGAAGGCCAAAATATGTCGAAGGTGTTAACGACGGCTAAGGACAACCAACGCTTTCAAAGTCACAAGTCAAGAATCTGGATCGTCGAATTTGCGAAGATCCCTGACAGTGTCCTCTGAATTGAAGAAAACCATCTTGCAACACTAGTTGTGCTCGTTCTCAATGAAGTAGTGCTGTGTCTATGTGGAGTGAGAGTGCGCTGGTACTAAACGTGCGCTTTCTCTGCAGCTGAACAGCTGAAGTCCGGCAGAGCCCTTGCACCGTGTCCGCTGAGGAAGAACACACGTCTGTTGGAAGGTGAGATGGAAGATGATGGCGCGTCTCGACCTCCGCGCAAAATCTCTGCACAGAGACTTCTGAAGCGGTTGAAGCGTCGAAAGGGAAACCCGATATTCGTGATGACCGGGTTGAGTGATGCAATTTTACTGGAACGCAGAAAGCTTCTGATCCCGTAGCAGATGGTGAAGCCGACAAAATATTTTGTTAAACATCCCTCAGCCACTGATTGCGGGACAACGATCCTAGCCTAGCTCCTTCAACTTCAACGGAAGTGGATGCTCCACACGTTTCCTGTAAGCAACAAAGAACAGGTTTACCACACAACAGCCAAGCGCGCTTCCGCTTGCGGCACCGTCACCAGCGCCTCGCCCGTACGGATCGTGCGCCCAGGTGTCCAACCCGTCAGAAGACTGTGGACGGCGCGGCCTATAGCTGTCTGTGGACGGCTCGCCCACCCTGGCGCCTGAGAGGCCGCCGCAGACACGTTGGAGGGTCTCAGCAACGTTGGACAACCGCTCAGCAACGTCGAAGAACACGCCAATGCAGGCGCAGCTCGGGCGGTTTCGGACGAGGGAGGTCTCTCCTCGCGCGAAGGGTCTGGTGAGGTCCCACGACCTGGGGCGGGCGAACATGAAGAATTTGGTTGACTGCGCCCGGATGGGCGGACTTCGTAACTGGCATGAGTTTTGGGGGCCGGAGGACGGCCAGTCAATGTTTCCCTCCGGCCTTTCCGTTTCCCTGCGACTTCTTGTACTGCCGCCTCGGACGCTCCGACTTTTCGCGTTGTCCTCGAATCCCGGCCACGACCTTGTCGAACGGATCATCCGTTAACTGTTGGAGACCGCGCATGACGGATTTCCGGCTTATTCCCTCCTCAACGTAGACGCGCTGGGCACGGAGGTCCAGAAGGAGGTCGTTACCGAGCTTCACCTGCTCAGGGCAGCTTTCCCAACCGTCTGTCGTCGCCGCCGATATCAACCAGCACTTGAGCCTCGTAAAGGTGTCATGGAGAAGATCACCACCTGGCAAATGCCGCCTCCCAGCAACATACGCCACGTCAAGGTCCCGGACTAGCGTCTCCGGGTCAACGGCCATCTGTCCCTTCCAGTCCAACACGTTCTTTGCCTCAGCCACAAACGACCGAAGAGTCGACTCCGAAGGTGCGCCCTTCTTCACGCTCTGCAGCTCCGCCACCGCCTGGCGAAGGGCTCCGAGCTCCAATCGCAGAGCTGCACCATCGTCGACGGCAGCCCGCCTAGGTGAAATCGGAGTATATATTCCGCAACAGGGGTTACCCATAGTTGAATTCTAAACACACACACACACACACACACACACACACACACACACACACACACACACACACACACACACACACACACACACACACACACACACACACACACACACACACACACACACACACACACACACACACACACACACACACACACACACACACACACACACACACACACACACACACACACACACACACACACACACACACACACACACACACACACACACACACACACACACACACACACACACACACACACACACACACACACACACACACACACACACACACACACACACACACACACACACACACACACACACACACACACACACACACACACACACACACACACACACACACACACACACACACACACACGAATTCTCCGTCGTTCACGCACTCCTGAGACGCAAGCAATGAACGGAGAAAACACGAGAGGTCACATACGATGGGGTTACCCCCCGAGCTAGCCGCAGAAAGTGAGCGAACGGGCTAGCCCCGGAGGTCACGGGGGACGGAGGGTGGGAACCCATGCCCCACGGATCTCGCCGCCGAAGCAACGGAAGCTGGTATCCAGCAAGAAAGTGCACCCTCGCACGAGGGTATCCATGGCCGCACGGCCGTCGAAGGCAGAAAATGATAAACAGAGTTGCAGGGAGGGCGGGTGGGAAAATTTTCCCCCGCGATCCAAGTGCGCACCGAGGTGTCCTAAGGGTCGTTTGTTTTACCTAGTAGAATTCCCCTGATAAATCAATAGAATTCTCCGTCGTTCACGCACTCCTGAGACGCAAGCAATGAACGGAGAAAACACGAGAGGTCACATACGATGGGGTTACCCCCCGAGCTAGCCGCAGAAAGTGAGCGAACGGGCTAGCCCCGGAGGTCACGCCACCAAACCCATCTCGCCAGTTAAAAAATCCCGGACCGCAAGTGAAATGTCCGCGATATTCTTATCGGTGAGAGACGTTACCGGGACCCGCGATGGCAGATCAGCAGGATTACCCGCGCTCTTCACCCAACGAACTGAAAATGCAATATTCAGTCGCTGCAAACACAACAATGCACGCACGACAGAGTCGTTGAGAACCTGCGAACGCAGGCATGATCCTTTGCGGGCTACCCCCTGCACAGAAGTATTGTCCACAACAATGGACACCGTGGAGCCCGCGTGCGCTGGTGTGATGGCCGCTACGGACCTCTCCAAAGCCATGGCTTCCAACTCGTTGATGTGGAAACGCCTTTCGGCTCTCTTCCACCGCGCACCCACTACAACCATGTCGTTGGTGTCGACATCCACGAGTACACCGCCCCAACCATCCAGGCTGGCGTCAACAAAAACCGCCAACTCCGGCGTCTGCGCGGCAACAGGCACGGCACGTCGCCGCGCAACCCGTCGCAGCCATACGGGGAGCGACCGCCGTATGCCGTCGGAGAGGACGACCTTCTCATCTACGGCCTTCTCGCCCCGGTTCAACGCGTTCGTCACCCTGCGAAAGAACTTCAAGACGAAGTAAAACTCGCCCACAAATACGCCGGTGATGGCCGAGGCGTGAAGGAGACGGCCAGCAAGGGACTCCACATCCGAGGCCGTCATTGAACCCCCTTCGATAACAGAGTTGCAGGGAGGGCGGGTGGGAAAATTTTCCCCCGCGATCCAAGTGCGCACCGAGGTGTCCTAAGGGTCGTTTGTTTTACCTAGTAGAATTCCCCTGATAAATCAATAACACACACACACACACACACACACACACACACACACACACACACACACACACACACACACACACACACACACACACACACACACACACACACACACACACACACACACACACACACACACACACACACACACACACACACACACACACACACACACACACACACACACACACACACACACACACACACCCACACACACACACACAGGAAAAGGAAGGACAACAACACACCCCACAAAAAAAGCAGAAAAACAAAACAAACCAATAAAGAAGAATAACCAACAAAAGAAGCGCCCCCAAAAGGAACCCCACGCTCGAGTGGCTCAGGATCCTTCGCTCTCACGAGAACCCCTTTTTGTTCCGTTGTTCTTCTGTTCTGTCTGCGCTCCTTTGTCGCCGTTTGGCCGCCCTCGCCTGCGCCGACGCCCGTGCGGCATCCCAGACAAGGAGGGAATCAAGGAACGGAAGAGGAAAAGCTGACTTAGTGTGCGAACAACACACGACAAAATCGATTATCGATAAAAAGAAAAAAAATAATACAGAAGCCAGAAATTACTCACGACAATCCGTTCTGCGGCGCACGAAAAAAAAAAACGGGAGCTGGAAAATAAAGGAAAATAATAGAAGATTAGAGTATTGACCAAAATTGGTCAAAACATAAAGAAGTCCCGAGATTCGAAAGAAAAAATACCAACATCAGAACCCGTTAGAGAGTGCAGGAGGAGAAGGCAGGGTGCTTTCCTCAGCACCGCCAATCTTTTCCGTTTTCACATTTCTTTGTCAAAAAAAAAAAGGACGCTAGCCCAAACAACTTCCGCCGGTAGAGTAATCTTGCCTAAAGAAATCAACTGCCTTCGGGTAGGCTAGTCTGACACTAGTTGCCGTTCGGGGGAGAAAAAAAAAAGAAAAAATCGCCGGAAACACAAAAAAAGAATACTCTAGAACGAAGAGAGTCGCAGATAGCCCGTGGGGGGTCCGGGGTTCCAAAGGTAGCGGTCCTTTAGCTCCTCAAGCGTACACCCCTTCCAATCAATCCGTTGTTACCGAGAAAGGTCTCTGGGCCCCTTGAGTGGCCGCCAGAGAAGGAGCGCGGGTGGAGCCGAGAGGAAAGGACGCGCAAACAACAAGAACACCAGACCCCCTGGGCGGGCTGGGGCTCCGAGCTGTGTCGTGAGGAAGGGGGAGGGGCACACGAGTCGCGAAAAACACACGCCGCTCTCTCCTTCTTTTTTTTTCTTCTTTGATCTGTTACAGTTTCCCGTGCTGCCCTGGTACGCGACACGACGCCTGCGGTGGTCTGAAACTCGTGCTCTCAGTGGCGATCGGCAATTCCCCTGAAGAAAAAAGGGTACCAGCTCGCGATAGCATTGTTTGCGGGCGGGCAGCGGGGGTGGCGGGGGGGGGGTGGCGGGGGGGTGGCGGGGGTTTCACGCCGTAGAGCACTGACCTCCTTGGCCCCACACCCCCCCCCGGAACCCACTGGAATCCCCGTAGCTGCCGCTGCCCGCCACGGCGACGGTCTCCTCGGATGACGCATGATTCAATAGGAATACTGCTCCGCGGGTATGTGCGCCTCGTTTCGATAACACCCCCCTAAAAATGCACCAAAAATATCACGAAAAGAGACGGTCAAACGGTACCAAGAAGACAGACAGTCACCTGCTGCGGCACCATTCTGAGGAGGGCCACCGTAAGTATGGTATGTGGGTAATGACCGACCACCAATGGCCAACAACGAAGGTACCCACCGATTATCTTACCTCGTGTAACCACCGTTCTGACGACTATCAGAGCACAAAGGCTATCTTCCCATATTGACAAAGGTCACCCGGAGACTTTAAACCCCCGGAGTTTCAAGCGAGAACGAAGCAGCGAACAGGTGCCAGCAGGAGAGTACCATCCTATACAAGGCGCTGGTCTTAGGCACACCCTGCTGACTCGTTTCGATCTATGTGTGAGTCACTCTTTTCCGCAGCCAATTTCACTAGACTTTGAATGCCCCTCAACAACCGTAAACCTAAAACCACAGCATCGGGTTACAGCACCTCAGCAGCCTCCTCAAAAGCAATGGCGTGGATGATGCAGATACGCTCGGCTGCTTCACCACCGATGAGCTCAAACAGCTAGGCGTCGAGGTATGCGCCCCATTTGCCACAACCACGTGCAGTAAGCGCCAGGTCTTTTTCTGACCACAGAAAAAGTCATCCCGAAAATCCGGAAAACCTTGCTCCAGATGCAGGTTGAAAAAAGGGGCCGAAAGCGTCCCACCACCACACGGCCAGGACCTCAGTTGGACCCAGGTTGCCCAAAACAAGCTGCCCAAGGATTGGCAGAATTTGACAGAGGGCTTATGCGAGGGACTTTGTTGAGCATCAGCCTCGCTGAGCTTTTCGTCGACAAGTTGAACGATTTCTTCAACGAGGGAAACTTTCGAGGCGACCACTGTTGCTGGTGCCGTTGCTGCCGATGTTGGCGACAGGGCTCGGAGTGGGCCACCCGAGCATTTTTTTTACATAAGCGCCAGCTTGAAAGGAAATGCTCGACGACGCTGCCCGACAAAGAACAGAAGGGATCCCAAGTGCTGTAACTACCGAACCACGTGTTGAACGGACGTGAGGTCATGCGGGTCTACCCCTACACGACAAATCACACAAACACAACAGGTCAAAAGTCCTGAGTGAGACAACAACACGGTGGTGTAAGAGAAGAACAAATCAGATTGTGTTTGTATTGTATTTGCCCCTTACCTCTATATTTTCCCCCTTCCATTCGGAGTCGAAGCAGCTACGTCGAGTATTTTTTTAGCCACATGCAATGTGTGAGGAAACTGAACCGCCCAAGTAGGACCTTCTGATCATGATCATTTGCCAAATTTGCCACCTGAAACCACGTCCAGGATTTGGGCTCAGGGTAGCGCGGTCAACGAAAAACATTCCCGTATGCGGGTTTAATATGAAACGTGTTTAGTACGAAACGGTTTTAATACAAATGTTAATTCAGAAACACCCCGGATCTGAAGCTATGAAACGTTAACACGTTTCGTATTAAAAACTGCACTTCCACAGGGGTCTTGAGGGGTTTTGTACTTAGAGTAAATTGGGGCTCGACAGTAAAAAAGGACGCAGGAAATTGACAGAAAATTTGAACCCGTCAAAAAACATGCACCGATTTCTTCACCCCATGCGAAGCAGATTCGACAATTCCCCCAAAATGCGAGAAAGCCGTTGCACATTTCTTTGGATATCCGGGTCTATTTTTTGCGGTTCTCTTCATCGGAGCGGATCACGAGCAAAAAGTCGCCGAAAAAGGTCTGCTACGTGGACCAGCAAGAAAATGTCACCACTCGGGGGATTGCTTCCGGTCCTTCTCGATGCACACCCGGTGGTTCCACGCCGGGGCCCTGTCTCTTACAAAGACCCACAAACCACGCACATATTTTGTAATCCCCGGGTCTACTTTTCACGGATCTCTCTTCATCGGTGCTGATCGCGAGCGTAAATTCATCTAAAAAGCAGAGAGCAAATAAAGTGTACACGAAAGAAGCCATGCATGCCCCCCCCCCCCCCCTTTGGTACTTCAACCATTGGTGCTGCACACGGCAACCCCATGTCCACTGTGCTCTGCGGAGTTTACTTCGCAGATTGCCACCGTAAAAAGAAGACAAGTCAGTGCTGCCTAGCGAGTCGCAGTCACAATCAGGGCGAGTGCCCTGAGTTTTTTAACTGATTGCTCAGACACGGTTGTAGGGGCCTTCTCCCCGTGACGGATTCGCCTGTGCTCTAGTAGCACGGGTGGTCCTGGCTGTGACGAGCTACGAACAGCCGCCTGACAAACCAGACTCACACCGCAGTCCTGTCTGCAGACACTCAGGTTCCACGCTGATGATGGTCCGCCTTATGTGTCCGTGGCTTAAAGGACCGAAACACGGCGCAGACGGGACCAGTGCGGTGTTGAGCACATACCCATTCCAAGCACGTTCTTGCAATCCCCCCATTCCAGTAGGGTACTTCGCGTAACGCGACTTGCTGCCCTCAGCACGCAGGATTACTTCCTCGCACTCTTTTCCTTTTGGTACTTCAACCATTGGTGCTGCACACGGCAACCCCATGTCCACTGTGCTCTGCGGAGTTTACTTCGCAGATTGCCACCGTAAAAAGAAGACAAGTCAGTGCTGCCTAGCGAGTCGCAGTCACAATCAGGGCGAGTGCCCTGAGTTTTTTAACTGATTGCTCAGACACGGTTGTAGGGGCCTTCTCCCCGTGACGGATTCGCCTGTGCTCTAGTAGCACGGGTGGTCCTGGCTGTGACGAGCTACGAACAGCCGCCTGACAAACCAGACTCACACCGCAGTCCTGTCTGCAGACACTCAGGTTCCACGCTGATGATGGTCCGCCTTATGTGTCCGTGGCTTAAAGGACCGAAACACGGCGCAGGCGGGACCAGTGCGGTGTTGAGCACATACCCATTCCAAGCACGTTCTTGCAATCCCCCCCCCCCCCCAAAAAAAAAAAAAAACAAAGAAAAAAATAGAAACACAAACCGACGGTGACCCCCAAAACCTTTTTCAACCTTTCCAATACCCTTCAAGCTAAAACCATTCTACAACCCCCCCCCCCAAACCATTTGTACTGAAGTGGATAAAGCGGTGGCTCTGTTCGTCGAGGGGTACTTTAATGACTCCCCGCCTAGTTTCGCCAGACTACTGCGGGAGAAAATAATGTCGACCGTCGGCGTGACGCGAATTGGTGCCGAACCGGAGGTGACGACCACATCGCGTCGACGCCTGCGAGAGCTGCACAAGGACCTCGTTATTCTCCCGGTCGACAAAAGTTCCCACGACTTCGGATTCGTATGTAGAAGATTCTACAACCAGGATCTGTACACGAAGGTGAACCACAGCGTGAACTACGCCCCGAGCGAGAAGACACCGGAGGAAGTTGTCGCAGATCACAAGACGTACCTGGAGCGAAAAGGGCTGAGCCCCACGAATACCCTCCCCTACCTTTATGGCACCTTGAAACTACACAAGGAGGTGATAACCATGCGGTACATCGCCGGGGTCTCCCGCAAAACCACTGTGGGTCCGGAGGGGACTTTTCCTGAACGCGAAACACGCCGCCCCGATGCAACATTTTTATCGACGACGGATGCACAGCTGGATCTAACAGGCCTGTTGAAATCAGTCATGGAGATCCTACGGAGGGAGGACAACGACCGATTCAACACGACCGGGTTTAGATTTTTCTGGATCACGGAGTCCAGTGACGACACCGCATTCTTTCTGAAGACGCATGTTGATGAACTCTCGGGCCTGACCGCTGGTACATGGGATTTTACGACCATGTACGACCAGCTGGGGCTCGAGGAACTGCTGGAGGAAATTGCTGGCACCATCGACGAAGCCTTTGCAGCGGAGGCCGAACGGCTCGGCGTACGGGTTGATGAACTGGTCCTAGTACGGCCGAGGAGCCAACATGGGCCACAGAAGAAGAAACGTAGTTTTGCGTTCATGCTAGTGACGGATCTGAGCTCGCAGCAGGCAGCATATTCTGCACACGACCTCAAGGCCCTCCTCGCTTTCTGCCTGGCGAACACGTACGTACTGGTGAACGGCATCCTCATGCGGCAAATACTGGGCATCCCGATGGGCGCTAACGCCTCCCCAGACATTGCCAATCTCTTCTGCTACGCAAAGGAGAAGAGGTACATGATGAGACTCCTGGCTGAAAGGGACATCCGACGGGCTACACTCCTCAGCATGACGCGCCGTTTTATCGATGACCTGCTCTGTTTCGGGACGAAACCCCCTCCCGAGTCCGTCTACAGCATGAGGTACAAGCAGACGAACACATGCGTAGGGGATTCGACTTTCCTTGGCATACGGATACGACACGAAGTCTCCGACGCGTCTGGAAGGCGATACATGCGACTGTCGGTCTTGGACAAGGCGAAAGCCTACCCATACCGCCCCCTCGCGTACACGTCAGTCCTGTCGACGGCCCCATCAAACTTCGGTTCGAGCATCCTCATTGGGGCCCTCGTTCGCAACGGTAGGATCGCCAACAACATATATGATTTCAAGACCGAAATGAACAACACGGTCTTGAAACTCATGCGGCGCGGTTACCGTAAGAGCGTTTTGAAGAGTGGATTCCGCAAATGGCTCCTGGACACGTACCCGGAGGCTAAATTTGGCGAGCATTGCGAGAAGGTGCGGGCGCATTTCTTCTGGCTCATTCATGAGGTGGAACGCACTCTGTCGCTACCAGAACCGACCGCGATGGACCGTGCGATCGGGCGCCTTCTGGCTGAAAGACGCTTCGTGAAGTACAACGGCCGCCCCCAGCCTGTCCCAGAAGCTGAAGATGGCTCCCCCCGATCACCGTCCACCGAAGCGCCGACCCAACAGACTGATGCGACCGCCCCCCGTGAGTCCACGCGGAAAGGCCACAAGCGAAAGGCTGAAGAGGACGAACAACAGGTTTCAAAGCGACGCCGCTCGAATGTCCACAAACCGGTTCTTACGGCTGCCCCTCCGTCCACGTGCTGCCGGTCAGTCGTTTGTACACGCCCGCCTTCCGTGAAGCATGATCCGACGCTGTTTGGCCCCACCGGCCTCCCGAATCTGGGGAACACGTGCTTTCTTGGTGCGGTGCTGCAGCTCCTGATGCGGGTGGAGCCGATCAGAGAGATGTACTGGAGCCTTGCGCAGGACCTCCTCAACTGCCGTGGATTTCTCGGGGACTTCCTAGCGTACTTTGCCATGCTGTCAAGCTCTCGCGACAGTGGTGACCAACGTAGCCGGGACTGTCGGAGAATGGGTGTCCAAGCCATCCTGAGCATGTTCGCAAACTTCTGCGATGCACGGCAGCACGATGCGCACGAAGCTCTGGTAGCGATACTCAGCGCGACCAGTGCGACGCTGGGTCCGGACGAAACGGGGTCCCCCTGCCCGGGCTACCAACTCTTCGTAGCATGCTTGGAGAACGGCTGGACCACCTCAGTGCGATGTAATGCATGTGGACGCACTTCTTCCAGCAGTCAGGTAGTGCAATGTCTGCAAATTCCTTGCGGAAGGAAGCTGGAAGATTCTCTCCACGTGCACGGGTTTGTAAATCCGGAGAGAGTATGCGACTGCAAGGCTGTAGGTACGGTTGTTGAAAGTATGGATCTCCGTCTGACAGCTGAATGTGTTCTGATGCAGTTTGGCATCTACACGAGAAACGGTGCCAGGCGCCAGAATGACGTGAAATTGCCCCCCTTCTTCGGACCGCCGGACCATCTGCTACGCCTCGCAGCCGTCGTGGTGCACATGGGGGAGGATACGGCTAGCGGGCACTACGTCACGTACGTTGCGCAAGACACGGGGTGGATCCTCTTCGACGACCTGCACGTCACCTCTGTCGACGACATTCCGTGGGGTGACGTTTACCTCGCGGCCTTTGTCCGGATCCCCCGGAATGCCCACGACATGACTGTCCGTGCCCCGTCACCCTCCATGGTGCTTCCTACTCAGGATCGACTACCCGACTTGCCTGCACCCCCAGGTTCAGCCGGTAATTTGATGAGCCGGCAGTCGGAAGGCTCACCTGACTCCTTCTGCCCCTTTGGTAATTCGCCACCCTGCCCGCCCTTGCCGGACTCCCAATGTCTGACACCGCATGGTCAGTTGTTTGAACAGCAGTTAACGGGTTCCCCGGTGCTGCGATGTCAACACTGCTCCATCGAGTGCACGAGGGATGGCCAGAGGTTCCAAGGTCTGAGGGGACTCCGCGCGCATGAGAGACGTTGCCACCTCGCGGGTGTGAGATTCTGATCCACGTCGTTTGAGCCTCATCGGGTTCTTGATTGCTGGCTGGTCTATGTTTCACTCCGCACCCGTTTACCCTGACTAACGGGAAAAACTCGAAGTGTCTGTACGAGTGAACGCACACTAACATGAGAGGATGAAGGCACGTATATGCCGCCTGGCCCTGTGCTAGGCGTAGTTTGAGGTTGTACTTATTTCCGAACAACCTACCACGAGCTTATCCACCCACACCCCCATTTTTCCCCTTTCTTTTTATTTACTTTTTCCCGCCCGGTGTCGCTGATGACTAACGGACCGTCGGACCCGTCCCAATGGGGGTACTTATGGAAGCTACAATGAAGGCTTAGACCGGTACGGGCTACATGGCAACCCCTGCTCAACATGTAGAACGTGGGGGGCCCTTGATCACATTCATTGCGGGTGTGGTCGTGGTGTCGGTCGCAATAGTCGCTTTGCTAGCCAAAGAGAGAGATAGAGAGAAAAAGAGCGGCAGAGAGAAAAGAAAAGATAACGTTCTCTTCCGGAAAAGAAGGGTTACGCGAACCCCCGAAAAAATAATTACCCCAAAAAAATAAAAACAAGAAAAAAAAAAAAGAAACACGAACCGACGGTGACCCCCAAAACCTTTTTCAACCTTTCCAATACCCTTCAAGCTAAAACCATTCTACAACGACCCCCCCCCCCCAAACCCACCCAGTACGTATTAGCTTTAAAAGAACCCATTCGACGAAGGTCACCCGGAGACTCTAAAAATCCCGGATTCTCAAGCGAACTATAACTCTAAAAAGGTCTGCTACGTGGACCAGCGGGAAAATGTCACCATTCAGGGGATCGATTCCCGCCCTTCTCAACACACACCTGGTGGTTTCCACGCCCGGTGCCCACGCAGACCCGCGAACCACGCACGTACTTTCTAATCCCCAGGTCTAATTTTCGCGGTTCTCTTCATCGGAGCTGATCGCGAGCAAAAAGTCGTTGAAAAAGGTCTGCTCCGTGGAGGACAGCGAAAAAAACGGCACCACCCAGGGGATCGATTCCCGTTCCCGTCACAAACCTGGTGGTTTCCATGTGCGGTGCCCTGCATCTTGTAAAGACCCGCGAACCACGCACATACTTCTTGGTCCCCGGGTCCATTCTTCACGGTTCTCTTCATCGGAGCTTATCGCGAGCTAAACATCGTCAAAAAGGTCTGCCGCACGCACGAGCAACCAGACACCCAGCTCCTGCTGGCTCTTCCCAGCTCCCAAAGAGCCAGATGAACCAGCTGGGAGCCACCGCCAACAATGCCTGGGGGCTGTCTTCAACGAAACCTTGGTCGGCTTCATCTCCTGTTGGATCGGAAACTTTCCAGTAAATTTGCGTCGTTCAACCCGGTCACCACGAAACTCGCCTGAGATGGCTTTTTATTGTGCCTGCATCCCAGACGCCTGTCGTCTTCATGCACAAGTGCCAGAACGCTCTTGTCGCTAATACTCTGACCGCGATACGTTTTTCCTGCTCAAAGGCTCGATAAAACCAAGATTTTCGGGAACAAAAATGGGGGATCATCATGGGGTTTCAACAGTTTTCAAATTTCACTAAGTACGTCAGACCCCATGTTTTTGGTACGAAACGTGTTAATTAAGAAACACTTTGGCCAAAAAAGTAGCTAAGAAACATTTACACGTTTCGTATTAAACCCGCAGACGGTATGTCGTTCGAATCGAAAACTCTAGTTTCCCTTTCTACTTTCTCCTACTCTCGCGGTGTACAAGCACCTGCTTTGCAGGAAATGCTTGAGGAGACTGCCAGTTGCGATAGATTAAAGGAGGTAAATGTGCTGTAGCCCACACGAAACACAGGTAAATCTGTAAGCGTTCAACAAAAAGACCCACTTTGCACAAGTTTGTAGTTGTATTGTTTTCTCCCCCTCTAGCCTCCTTCGAAATCAGCACAAGGCAGTCCCTCGAGTGTTCCTCGTACTTTGGGTGAAACCTTCCAGGCGTGAAATGTTGTAAAATGGAGCGTGACAATATTATTGTAAACCAAGATCACGTGTCGTAAAATAGAGCTCCCTTCTTCCTCAAACAATCAACGCTAATGGCAACGACCCCCTCTCTCACAGCGGCATGGCGACCGGATGAAGCTTCTGATTGCGGCTCGGGCCGGGAAGCATACGCTGCCCGCGCCGTCGTCCGAAAGCATCAAGGTGTTCTTCCAAAGGGAGGACACGTTGAACGAGTATCTCGACAACGTCCTCGCGCAGGGGATCGACAGCATCCAGCTCCTCCAAATGGTCGACGAGTCGGCTCTCGAGGCGGACCTCGGCATCCAGAAGCCCGGGCACCGGAAAAAGCTGCTGCTCCGCCTCAAGGAGCGCGGCAGCGTACCGGGGAACCCGCTGGGCGACAACCCGGCCGGCCTCCCGGTGATGCACCAGGGCAGCTCCGGGAACAACGGCGGCAGCAGCAACACCAACAGCAACAGCAACAGCGCCGCGGCCGCCGCCGCGGCGGCGGCGCGGCGGGGCGCGGAGAACGCGTCCCCGCCCGTGAAAAACGGGTTTTCGAACCGGAGCAGCACGCGCTCGCTGAGCGGGCGCAGCAGCAGCAACACCACCAGCCCGGGCCGCCAGCACAGCCCCCCCGCAGCGCCCGCGCAGCGGTACCCGTCGTACAACGCGGCGAGCACCGCCGCTTCGCCGGCCAGCAGCCCGCAGAGCGTCAGGCCCAAGTCGTCGACGCACCGCCTCCAACTCTCCACCCTCGACCCTTACAAATCGGACCGTCCAACCGTGGCCGCCAACAAGGCATGGGACGACTCAACGCAAAGCAGGGCGACGGCCGGCAAAGCCCACGTCCGCATCTCGTCGAACCCGACCATGCTCTCGTCGCTCAGTGCGACCTCCGAGGGGTACACCACCGGCTCCAACGACGGGCGGGCTACCCCCGACGAGGTGGAGCTCGGGATCTCTTCGTCCTCAACCAACGCTTCTCTCGTCAAGTATGCGCTTGTCTACAGCTTGCACCACCTTTTTGGAGTGACCGTCTTTGTGTCTAACCTTCTTTGCGATTCAAATCGAGAATGCGATGCGTTCCCGGACCAGGATTTTCAAACAGAGCATCAATCGAGTCGAGTGAGTGTCTTTGCGCCGCCCGCATTCTCATTCAAACCGGATCGACTCGATCGATAATGGTCAGCACGAATACCGGTATTTCTTTTACATGAGCGCCAGCTGTTGAAAGGAAAATACTTGAGGAGGACTGCCAGTTGCGTAAAAGCAAAGACAAAACCGATCAAGCTCCGCGTTCAACGAAACTTCCCATCAGCATCGTCATCATCAGGTTGGTATCAGCAGTTGTGCGAGTAACAAACTCTTGTTTTCCGCTTCGTTTCACGTGGGGCGGCTTTATCCTCCCGGAACCCACACGAAGCACGAGCTGTTGACTCTCTGAAGTCTTTTCCCCTTTTCGACCCCTGCTAATACACAGCTCCACCCGCAGCGCCGCGCTTAGCATGAAAAGCCCCAGCCAATTCGGGTCCATCGTCATGCCGGACTCGCGACCCGACAGGTCTAAGAGGGCCAATCCAGGTGTGTTCTTCATCGTTCTCACCGAAGTAGCACAACAGAACGCACAACACAAGACTGCACAACACAACACAACACAACACAACACAACACAACACAACACAACACAACACAACACAACACAACACAACACAACACAACACAACACAACACAACACAACACAACACAACACAACACAACACAACACAACACAACACAACACAACACAACACAACACAACACAACACAACACAACACAACACAACACAACACAACACAACACAACACAACACAACACAACACAACACAACACAACACAACACAACACAGCACAACACAACACAACACAACACAACACAACACATCACAGCACAGCACAATGCGCACATACGCATACGCTTACCCATACTCATACCCATACACACACAGTGCCCGTCGGTCGTCGTCCGTCGCAGATGAACGACTACTTTAGAAAGGGGCTCGACGAAAGTGGGATTGAAAAGGGGAAGCTTGTGAAGGTGTTCGAAAACGGGCGGATCAAAGACGAGCGAGGGTTCATGCTGTACAAGACGGTCGCGCTCAAGCCGCGCGAGACGCGCGACATGCAGGTCATCTGCAACGTGATCACGCGCGCCCTCGGCTGGAACAACCCGCGGACGAACATATACAGGCAGGGCGACGACGCGGCTGGGAACCGGATCGTCAGCTGTTTGTGGGCATTCAACGGTCGGCCGCTGCTCGACAAGGACGACATCCTCGACGGCATGTGGGTCGTCGCCGGGGTCGCGAATTCGTCGTTCCAGAACAGCACCGGCGAGCGGACGCAGTACTCCGCGAACAATGGTGCCGGGCCGCCGGCGAGGAAGCTCAGCATGTCGGCGAGTTGCTGGGCGGACCGGCTGAGCAACCCGGATTTCTTCACCGGCGTACAGAAAGACCGACACAAGTCGGACACAACCGTCGGCAGGCCCCGCCCAGGCACTGCACCAGCGCCGGAGAAAAAAGGGTTCTCGAAGCAGCAAAACCTGCGCAACCGCATGGTTCAAGTCCGGCAGCAGGTCGCCGGGAAGAAAGACGGATCGTCCACCTTGTCGCAGTCAACCAGCACACCCACTACCCCCGGTTCCAACACGCCGAGGACACCCACGGGGAGCACTCCAGCGTCGGTGCTGTCGGGGTCGAACAACCGGAGCACGACGCCGAACCACCTCTCGAGCTTCGCTGATCGGGAGCCGCCGTACAGACCCGAGCTGTCGCCGCGACCGGTGTCGCGGAATTCGTCGGCGGTGGGTGCAGCGGCGGCGCGGCAGGACAGCGGGCGGCCGGCAGTGAAGCAGGACATCGTCCACACGACCCTCACGTCGAGCCACAAAGCGGGGAAGCCGGTGGACAGGGCCAGCTCGCACCAGCAGCAGCGGTCAGCGCCGGCGGTGGGCGGGGCGCCGCTGAAGGGCGCGGCGGCCGCGGCGGGCGGCGCCGCCGCCCGGGCAGGCGCTACGGGGGCGACCAAGCCGCTGACCCGGTCGGAGACGGCGCCGGAGCCGAACGCGTGGGATCGCGAGCCGGAGATCACGAACCCAGACGACTCAAGCCTCACGGAGGACCTGGTCCCGAAGGACTTGGAGTCAGCGAATAAGTACGTCTTTTTGCACTTCCCTTTTCCCACCTGCGTTTTTTGTGTTAACAATGGTATCTCGTATAAACGAATAACAAATCGAATCAGATTGTATTTGCCCCTCCTCTATGTTTTCTCCCTTCCATTCGGAGTCAAAAGCAGCTACGTCGAGTGTTTTTAGCCCTTTACCATACATGCAACCCAGTGCAACCTAGCAGGCCTGTCCGGCTCGCTAGCCTTGTCTCTTTCCATGATGGAGCCCCGCTCGAGCTGCTTTGGGAGGTTCGGACTTTTCAATGGAGGGGAGTCTCTCTGGACTCGGGAAATCGTCGTCTGGCAGAGTGAATCGATGCCTTTCCGATTTTCGACACGGGGTTGTGTCACATGCCGGGCGAGCGGTTGTCCTCATCTGCGACAGGGCCGCGGCTCGCACCGCGCCTGCGACGTAACGACTTACGCCCGCCGTAGTAGTGCGGGACAGTAGTGGGGCGACCAGATGCTCCTCGGAGAGATGGTCCCTGCACTCACTCGTTTTTCTCTCTCTCTCTCTCTCTCTCGGAATTGTCAACGCGGTAGCGGTGGCCACGAGAACACATACAGGTGGGTGGGGAGAGGCCCTGGGACTGCTAAGGCGTGACTAACCCCGTCCCTGTCCCTCCCAGGGAGCCACCCCGGAACTAGCCTTCACGGTTAAACGAAGCTAGCGCACAAGGTTTGCCTGATCTCGCACCTACTTTCCGATACCAAATAGATACTCTATTCAAACTCTCTCTCTCTTCCATGTTTCCCTTTTCCCACTTATAGAAATCACCCCCCTTTAACAATGCATTGTTCTCCGGGCCAGCACCCCCGCCCGACGAACGCCGCCCAATGCGCAGTCCCCGGCTGCGTCCATCCGGCACGCCAACCGACGCAAACGCGAAGAAACGAGCGAGGGGTCATCCAACGATGGCTCCGGCCGGGAGGCCACAACGACACCCACTCGTAGGCCGCCCCTGCCGACGCCTTCTCTGAGGCTGTCGACCCACTCTCCCGTGTATACGTGGCCTTCCGAGTATATGAACTTCCCGTGTCCGTTCGGCTTGTCGGCTCTCCAGGAGGCTCATGCCAAAGCGCCGCCGCCCGGGTTAAGGGGTTGCGGCATCAGGCGTGGGCCAGGGCCAGGGAGAATTTGTTGCATTAGTGTGATTGTCAGGTCTTCGACTACCCTCAGCAACGCACGATGCACACTCCGTGTCTACGTCACAGCAGATGGAACGCGTCTGTTGCGCCGCCGGGGGCGCCCTCGTACACGGCGCCGGAGGCCATGGTCAAGGTCCCGTGCCCTGGCGGCTGTCGTCCAACCAGTCGCCCGCGTAGACGTCGCCGGACGCGTAAGTGAAGGTGCCGGAGCCGAATTTCTTGCCGGCCCTCCAGCCATCTGCTGTGGCGTTGCTCGGTAGTCGAAGGCCTGACACACACTAATGCCCCAAATTAGGGACGTCCTAGCGAACGCCGAGAAGAAGAAAAGCCGACGCGCAACGGGCGGGGTGCAGCCCGGGATCGTCAACCAACCGCCCGACAGCGGCTGCGGCGGCAGCAACAGCGGCAGCGACATCGACGTCGCGAGAACGCACGGAAGGACCCGCGGCACAGCATCAGTCCATTCCCCACGCGGGGGTGGATGGCCGTGGAACCCTCCCCCGGGATGACGAAGGCCGGGGAGAGCCGGGGGCAGTGAAGTAACGAAGCCCGCGAACGGTGGGTGGTGACCCCTCCGAACAGCCTCCCTGGCCCTGGCCCACGCCTGATGCCGCAACCCCTTAACCCGGGCGGCGGCGCATTGGCATGAGCCAGGAACCTCAAGGGGAGCAGCGCGAGAGGCATCATCCACGCTTCAAAGGCCCACACAATGCGACAAATTTACACCATTGTTGGTCGGGGATCCCCTACCTGAAAAAGGGAACAAAAGCACAGGGCATGAAAAAGTGTGGAAAACGACCAACTGGCACGCGCCACCAAAATAACACAACCTCGACCACCTTCTCAACAGGGCCCGCCTGAAAGGCTGGAAAAAGACCGTGCTGCTGGGCCGTGGGAGCTTCGGTATGGTCTACAAGGGCGAGCTTAAGGATGGATCTGATTGCGCGGTATGCATCGTTTCTTCTTGCGAACAAGCGGGTCTACGTCCTTCGTCTGAGGTGCGTAATAACTCGAGGTGTTGACAGGTGGCTCATTTGACACTTGCCTCAGCCCCTGCTCAGAACCGAGTTTGCGGGAAGCACCGGGTTTCACTTAGAGTTTGGCTGTCCTCTCTGGAAACATGGATTGACAAACTCCTTTTCAGAAGTTGGTGGATTTGCCCATTTTTTTTCACATCTTGAAGAAAAAAAAAAGATCTTGAAATTTTGTGAAAAAACGTCAAGGTAGTAGTGCAGTTTCTGTGCTTTAATGGTTGCTCACACGGCCAATAAAACTGGGTGAGGGCTCCGCAAACGCGGTGAGAAGAAGCGGCGGACACCCGCCGACATGGCACGACCCCCTTCTGCGGACAACGACGTTCACCTGTGAGCCGCCCCCGCAGCGCGACCCATCTGCTGTTACGTAGACACCGACTGTGTGCACAGTGCGTTGCTCAGGGTAGTCGAAGGCCTGGCAATCACTCTAACAAACGCCCACCCTGTGACAATCAGATGGGCCTGATCATGAGGTGCCTGTAAATATCAGATGCCTGTAACGAACAGATGCCTGTGAGGGACAGATGTCTGGGAGAACGATTGTCTGTAGTCACTACTGAGCGAGGCCTATACATATATATGTTGCCTGCTATGCGCAGATGCCTGTCAACAGATCCTGTAATGAACAGACGGAACGCTCGGATGGAATGATGCAAGTGCGTAAAAACCACAGGAGAAAAAGTACATGTGCGCCGGTAAGGCGAGACGAGAGGCAGCAGTTAAAGTTTGGGAAACCATAAAGTTCGGGCGAAGCAAAGTTCGGGCGATGCTAAATTCTGGACCAGAATCTGGTAGACTGACTCAAATTACCCAAGGGGACCCAAAAGCCACGAGATATTGAGAAACTCGGCAAAAGAACGCAAATGTCGGGCACATTAGACTCCGAAACCCAAACTGCTGCCTCTACGCGCGAAGCGCAGCACTTTTTATAGTGTCATTTCAACTTCAAGGGTCTCCATAGGAAGTTTTCCCCCTGGAAATGACACCGTGATGGCAGAGTGAACAGCGCAAGCCTTCAGGGCTGGAGGTCCCGGGTTCGAACCCGGGCGAGGCACTTTTCCGGTCGACAATGATTTACGGGGTTTGTAAAGTTCGGAAAGCAGCAAAGTTCGGGCGAAACCAAGTTGCTAAGTTGTGGTGATGCAAAAGCAAAGTTCAGACTGACTCACATTGTCTCACAGCTGGTTTCCTTGGGCTGCAACCTTAAGGGAGAGGCAACGACAGGCGCAATTCACCTCAAAAAGGACCACACACCCCCACTCACAAGGACAACGCACAGTCACTATTTTTTACAAAATTTCAAGATCTTTCTTTTCTCTTTTTTACACAAAGATGTAAAAAAGAAGTAGTTAATTTTGAAAAACATGTGGAAAAATGCAAAGATCTTTGTAAATCCATGTGGAAACAAACGGAAGCACCGGGTTTCACTTAGAGTTTGGCTGTTCTCTCTGGAAACAAATCGTGCGGGTTGACCTGTTTGCGTTCAGGATCCAACCGCTGTCAACACAATACTTTTGGCTGTAACGAGCAAGCTAGACCGAGGGTTACGCAACCACACCCGAACGGTAGATACCTTACCGAGCAAATACGTTTGTGCGGTTTGACCTGGTTGCTGCCAACACGATATTCTTGGCTGTAAAGAGTACTCTCACAGAGGCAGTACCTGGCTACGCAAATAGAACACGCGAATGACAGAACCAACACATACGACCCCTTCGGGAACTGGTCTGACATCGGGGGGGAGGGAAACAACACACACAAGTGCGTAGGTTCTAGCGTTTATTCTCCTTGTTATTTTTTACGTCGTTGACGACTTTTCACGTCCTTCGTCTGAGGTGTGTAATCACTCGAGGTGTCGACACTTCAGAGAACACATACAGGTGGGTGGGGAGAGGCCCTGGGACTGCTAAGGCGTGATTAACCCCGTCCCTGTCCCTCCCAGGGAGCCACCCCGAACATAGCCTGCCCCACCTGACGGTGGAGGCCTACACCCTTTGACTTGTTTTGATGTGTTCTCTCTCTCTCCTCTATTTTCGCCGCATGGGTTTCCAAAGCTCGTTGACATGTAACTCCATCCCTCTTAAACTCCAGCTTCTGAGACTGGACCTCACCGTGCGGTGGGAGGCTTCAGAGACTGGAGCTGGAGTTACAAAGATGCGCTTTTCGGGTGGATATGCACGCGTTTTGGTTGTAAAACACCAGAAGAGAACCCCGATTCAACCGCAGGTGAAGATTGTCAGCGTCGCGAAAGGGCCCATCTCCGGAGGGGGGCCTACGCACTCAAATTACGACTTATATGCAGCACATCCGCTTCGTGCAGTGTTCTGTCTAAACATTAAACCAAGGTTTTCCTCCCTTCAGTAGAGAACCCCGATTCAACCGCAGGTGAAGATTGTCAGTGTCGCGAAAGGGCCCATCCAGAATGGGCCTGTCTCCGGAGGGGGGCCTACGCACTCAAATTACAATTACGACTTATATGCAGCACATCCGCTTCGTGCAGTGTTCTGTCTAAACATGAAAGCAAGGTTTTCCTCCCTTCAGTAGAGAACCCGGATTCAACCGCAGGTGAAGATTGTGAGCGTCTCGAAAGGAGACGCCCCGACGGAGCTGCAGCAGCTGTTCCGCGAGATCCGCTTCATCGAGCAGCTGGAGCACCCGAACATCGTCCGCTACTTTGGATGCCTCTACGACGAAGTCGAGGAGCGCGTCGAGATCTTCCTCCAGCTCATGACAGGCGGCAGCATAGCCTCCCTTGCGTATGCGGCTCCGTTCTCTTTTTTTGGTCTCAGAATTCACATGAGGCAATGCTCCCAAATTCAAACCTGAAACGTTAACATACCCAGTTTCACTGGAGTGCCCGTTCCCGGCGAGCTACGAGGGAACGAACCTGTAAGAGTGCCAACGCTACTCTTTCAATAACGTACATATAAAAGCTGTCACGGGATAAGCCGGCAGCCGCTGCTTAACAGTGCATGCTAATCCATGTGGTTCATGTACTTAAAAGAACTCAATGCTTAACGGTGTTCAGACGTCAGAACGTCGGCGTTTCACAGGACGAGGTCGTCTGCTGGCACCAACGCGTGCGAGGGCGACAGCGAGAAGTTCCAGTGACGGCACAGGAGCAGCCTCGGGTGTTCAACTCCGACTGCGCAACACCATCCATCGCCTAGAGCAGCTACACCGGCACCTTACGAACCGAGGGGGACCACAGTCGACGCCGAGTCAGATGCAGAACTGCTGGAAGAACTGTAGGAAGCTCGCGAGTGAGTGCGCAGCACTACGCGGAAAGCCGATGACGGCATGGGACGAATTGCCCAGTCTCCAGGAGTGCAGCAGTCTGTTGCAGGCAGTCCGGGAGAGGAACGGAGCGATCGGAAAGGCCAGCATGGAGGCTCGACGTGCAAAATACTTCACCGGAGCGACAAAGCGAGCGGACGAAAACAGGCGGAGTGTCGTAGCGTGGTGCCGACGGCAACACAGGCAGGAAGCGACCACGCTGGAAGGTGAGCGGACCACGGCAAACGCAGAGGAAATGGACGCAGTGCTTCAGGACGCATGGGATCCGGTCTTCCGCGCCTACAAGGACGGTCCCGAGCCGCCCTACACACCTTTTGCTGGCCGGTACCAGCGCTACATCGATGGACACCCTCAGGAAGTAGGCGAGATCACGGGGACAGAGCTACGCGCGCTGCTAACGAAGAAAGGCGTCAAGGGTGCTTGCGGGATCGACGGCTGGAGGATGGCTGAGCTGAAGGCACTCCCCGACCTGTACCTTGAATCCCTGGCCACGCTGTTGAACCTGGTCGAGAGAACGGGGATCTGGCCGCAGGCAATGCGAACAGCTCTCGTGAGTATGATTCCGAAGGGCGACGACGGGCAACCGCTCAACATGCGACCGATAACGGTGACATCCTGCGTGTACCGCCTCTGGGCCTGCCGGCGTCTGAAGGATGTTGCGGTGTGGCAGGAGAGTTGGGTCGAGGAGGGTCAACACGGTTTCCGACCTGGCCACCGGGGAGAGGACCCGTTGTTTACAATGACGCTCGAGATCGAACGCGCCTTGCTGAGCGGCGAGCCACTGTGCGGGCTATCTCTGGATTTCTCGAAGTGCTTTGACCGCGTCCCGCGGGAAATCGCACTCCGCCTCATGCAGGACCTCGGGCTCCACTCCCGGATTCTGAAACCGCTGAAGTCCATCTACGACACCCTCGTCAGGCGGTTCAAGCTCCCCCTCGGGGTCGGAAAGGAGTTTCAGGTGACGAACGGCATTCTGCAAGGGTGCCCTATCTCGGTCATCCTGATCAACGCGCTGCTGTCAGTGTTGATGAAGGCGGTAAAAGTCGAGGCACCAGGCGTGTCGACGCAGTCGTACGCAGACGATGCGAATTTGTTGGCGAAGCACTCCGAGGCAGATCTGCAACGGGGCGCGGACTTAGTCGATGAGTTCTGCGCGCTGACCGGCATGTCGCTGAACATGGAGAAGACGGTAACGTTCGCGACGGGGCTGGGCCGTAGGACGAAGATCTTCCGCAGCAGCACGGGCGAGCAGTTCGCACAGAAGGAATCGCTGAAGTGCCTGGGGGCTAAGGTGAGCACCTCACGCAGCGGCCGCGACCACTTTGACTCTTCCCGGTTTGAAGCAGCAGCAACCACAGCTCGGAACCTACGGCACGTCCCAATTCCGAGGCAGCAGAAAACCCTCATCGTTCAATCAGCCATCCTGCCCGCCGCTCTCGCGAGAATATCGTTCGCGCCCCCTACGACTGAAGCCGTGGAGAAGCTGGCGACAGCGTTAACGTTAGCGATCTGGGGGCCGAAGAATCCGAAGCGCTCCTCGGAAGTAGTCTTGGGAGTCCTCGAAAAAGCCCACTTGACGCACCCTGCGACGGCGACGGCGTACCGAATAACCGCGGATTTCTACAGCGCCTGTGGGAGACTGCCGCACCTGATGCCGCTGATGACGGAAGTCCGGCGCCTATACGGCGAACGAGTGACCGCAGCCCTTGGCCCGGTGGGAACCGCGGTAAGGCACGGCCTGCAACCCTGCGGCCACACGTGGAACGGCGGCCCGCCGTCGTCCGTCAACCTGGACGGAGCTGCACTCCGACCCCTGGCAATGTCCGCCTCCTCGCGAAATCACATCATCCGCGACAACCTGCGGAACCGACTGTGGAAGCGGTTGGAAACACGACGGCCAAGCTTCTCCGGCATCACCAACATCGCGATCGAGTCCACCAACGCTCTATGGACAACGCGCCACTGTCCGCCCCAGAACGCGCTGCTGATCAGGGTTGCCCTCGCAGGTGGCGTGAACACCGCCGAATACACGTCGAGATTTCGCCAAGGCGGAAGCCCCGCCTGTACGTTGTGTGGCTCGGGAGCATTGGAAGACGAGCACCACGTCTACTGGGATTGCACGGCCTTCGAGAACATACGCACGAAGCCCGAGTACGCGGGGATCGCACAGTCCGACAGGAGGCTCTGGCCGAGCTGCCTGCGGGAGCACGGAATCGTGACGCCGGCGACACGGGAATTTGCCGGGCCGGTACAAGCGCTGATGGCAGAGATCCTGGCGGAGCGGGCGCGCCGGATCAGCGTTAGATGGCTAGAACGTAAGGCGGCGACCCCCTGGGAGCGCTGCGCGCAGATGCCAACGGCGAAACGCGAGTTCCCGTTCCGGCGCATCGCCCCGGCCTGGGCGTGGCTACGCTACTGGGACGAAAGGACATTCCTGGCAGCGATCGACTGGCTCTCGGGCCTCGAATGGTCATCGGATGGCGACATGGCAGCGGTAGAGGCAGCTATCGACTTCGAGCTGTTCTCGGGCCTCGACATCAAGGCACCTAGCAAGGCGGCCAAGACGCATCGGGAGAAGGCCAACGGGATGCGCTGCATGTTGAGCGCAATCAACAAGCTGGCCGTGCAACAACAACTCGGCAAGTGCCTCCCTGGCGACTTCAAGTCGAAAACGACAGCCTTGTCGTTCATAGGCCTGAGCAGCGTACCCGGCTTCCAGCCCCGGCCCCGCCACCGCATGCCCGAAACCGGGCCGACCATCATGCAGCAGGTGAAAACCGGCTACGGCACAGCGCCGGCGTACCCGCCCGAGCGGACGGACAGAGCGCGGCGATGGGTAATCCCCAGAGCGCCACTGGCCAACCCGGATCCCCTGCACCTCCCACACGCAGTGCCGGAGGCGACGAAGAATGCCCCCAAGTGCGCTACCCATCACAAAGGGAAGTGCGCAGTCTGTCGCGCACTCGGACACCACCACGGCCCTACGGTGGAGGCATGTTGCCGACACCACCACGCCGACAACGACGGCTTACCTCCGGCCGTCTGCGACCGGCACCGCATGACGAGATGCGTGGAGTGCAACACGCCAACAGCGTGCTGCAAGGCCGGCCACCATGACTGCCGCGAACACGCCCGCGGTCCGTGTGACGACTGCCGCGGCTTACCGACGCTAGCGGAACGGCGGCCGTCAGCCTGCTGCAAAAAGGGCCACCACGTGCCAGCGCCCCCGAAGCCAGCCCCCGCTAAGCCGAAGCCAACAACGCCGCGGAAGAAGGGCCGACAGAAGCCGACGACACCACCGCGCATGAAGAGGACGCGTCAAGCGTCCCCAAAGGCGGCCAAGATGGCGAAAAAGCACGCTCCGACCGAGCCGGCCCGAGCGACACCACCAAGAAAGGGGCAGAAAAGAGCCCGACTCCCGACACCACCGAATGACCCGGCGGGAAAACCCGGAAAAAAGCACGCGGCGCGAAAGCGCAACATTTCGAGAATGGAGCTGGATATCACCAGCCCTGCCACCTCGACTTCATCCTCATCCATGTCAGGATCGCCCCCTCGAGCGACTGCTTCGGCAGGACAGCCGGCGCGAAAGCGCAACAAACGAAGAATGGAGCTGGATATCACCAGCCTATTATCACCGTCCTCGTCTGCTTTGAGATCGTCCTTGGACGACGTATTCAAATAACCCTAGCCTATGACAAATGCAAGCTTACCCCTGTGGTACCTGCATTTGAAGTTCACACTGCTTAACGGCTTATCACGGGGGCGGCCCTGAGATTACCCCCTCAGGTGACACCACTTTATCTTTAGCCATACTTCAACTTTCTTGTACAAGCACCTGCTTTGTAGGAAATGCTTGAGGAGACTGCCAGTTGCGATAGATCAAAGGAGGTAAATGTCACACGAAACACAGGTAAATCTGGGTTTAGTGGCGGGGGTTTAGTGGCGGGCGTAAGCGTTCAACAAAAAAAGACCCACTTTGTAGTTGTATTGTTTTCTCCCCCTCTAGCCTCCTTCGAAATGAGCACAAGGCAGTCCCTCGAGTATTTTACATAAGCGCCAGCTTGAAAGGAAATGCTCGACGATGCTGCCCGACACTGAACAGAAGGGATCCTAAGTGCTGAACGGACGTGAGGTCATGCGGATCTACCCCTGCACGACAAATCACACAAACACAGCAGGTCAAAGTCCTGAGTGAGAAAACAACAGACGCTGGTGTACGCAAAAAACAAACCAGATTGTGTTTGTATTGTATTTGCCCCTTACCTCTATATTTCCTCCCTTCCATTCGAAGGCGAAGCAGCTACGTCGAGTATTTTCGTAGTAACAATGCTTTGTACACACGAACGCTGGCAGCGTGTTTGGGAGAAGATTAGCCTCTCAACTAACCATCATCACTAGCAGGCTAATCCTCCCCGGCACGTACAGCGTAGGCGTTCAACGAAAAAGACCCGCTTTGTGAACCTCACAAAACAAACAAAAGGTCGAAAGACACCAATCTGTACGTCCCACGGGATCGTCGGAAACGCAAACAATCCTTTGGGGACTGCGGTTGTGCGAACAGGCGTACAAATCGTCGAATCACTGCACACAGGCAAAAGCACAACGGGAAAATACCGGACTTGCTAGTCAAGAAGTTCACGAAGCAGATCCTGTGCGGACTGGAGTACCTGCACAAGAGGAAGGTCGTTCACAGAGGTATTGTCCCCCTTTGTTTTCTTGCGTTCACAATGCATTGCTGGTACTAAACATTCATAGTTGGCAGCGCACTGCATGAAACTTACCAAAGCGCCATACTTAGTTTTTCTTGCGTTAACCTGCAGCTACCTCATGAGACATACCGGTTCCAGCTAAGTAGGCTGTCCTCACTGAGGTTCCGGGATGACGATGGTCCGGCAATACGTACGTGACGTCCGTAACTGAAACGTAGCAGCGACGATGATATTTGTCTCAATTACACGGCAAGCACTACAAGCCATGCTTTGTACTGCTGTCCCACCCGTGCCCAAACTCTGACTCAACCTTACCCGTAACCTTGCTGTGCAACCTTCCATGTTCCCAGAGTCTGGCCTTACCTCACACGTAACCGTGCTGTCCCCATGTGCCAGGCTCTGGCCCAGCTGTACACGCAACCTTGCTGTCCCGTCCCCCATGTGCCCAGACCCTGGCCCGAATCCACACGTAACCTTGCTGTCCAACCTTCCATATTCCCAGAGTCTGGCCTTACCTCACACGTAACCGTGCTGTCCCCATGTGCCAGGCTCTGGCCCAGCTGTACACGCAACCTTGCTGTCCCGTCCCCCATGTGCCCAGACTCTGGCCCGAATCCACACGGAACCTTGCTGTCCAACCCTGACTCTGGCCCAACCAACCTTACACGGAACCTTGCTGTCCAATCCTCCACGTTCCCAGAGTCTGGCCTTACCTCACACGTAACCTTGCCCCCATGTGCCAGGCTCTGGCCCAACTTTACACGTACCCTTGCCGTCCAACTGGCCCAACCTACACCTTACCTTACACGCAACCTTGCTGTTCCACCCTCCATGTGCCCAGACTCTGGCCCAAATCCACACGTACCCTTGCCGTCCAACTGGCCCAACCTTACACGGAACCTTGCTGTCTCGCCCCCCATTGCCCATCCTCTGACCCAACCTCACGTAACCTTGCTGTCCTGTCCAACCCACCACGTGCCCAGACTCTGGCCCAACCTTAGACGTAACCTTGCTGTCTTGTCCAACCCACCACGGCGTAGACTCTGGCCCAACCTCACGTAACCTTGCTGCCCTGTCCAACCCACCACGTGCCCAGACTCTGGCCCAACCTCACGTAACCTTGCTGTCCTGTCCAACCCACCACGGCCTAGACTCTGGCCCAACCTCACGTAACCTTGCTTTCCTGCACGTGCCCAGACTCTGGCCCAACCTTACACGTAACCTTACCCCATGTGCCCAGACTCTGACCCAAATCCACACGTACCCTCGCTGTCCAACCCACCACGTGCCCAGACTCTGGCCCAACCTTACACGCGGCCTTCTTGCATGTTGTGCCCGCAATGAAGTGTCAGCTTGGAACTGTAACGAACAAGAGGAATCCAACTGGTTAATTAAACCACAGCATTTCAGCGATGGCGAGTGGAATGTGACTTCTGCCCAGTGCCCTGAATGTCAACGCTGGGAGAGGTCAAGCGCGGGTAAACGGGAGTAACTATGACTCTCTAAAGGTAGCCAAACGCCTCGTCTTCTAATTAAAGACGCGCATGAATGGACCAATGCGATTCCTTCTGTCCCTGTCTACTATCTGGCGAAACAGCAGTCAAGGGAACGGACTTGAAACTGTCAGCGAGGAAAGAAGACCCTGTTGAGTTTGACTCTAGTCTGACTCGTGTGTGTGTGTGCAGTGACACGAGAGGTGTAGATTAGGTGGGAGGCCGCAACAATGAAATACCACTACTCTTGTTGTCGCTTTACTTATCCAATGATGGGAAGACTCTGGCCCATCTGACCCCCCATGTGCCCAGACTCTGGCCCAAATCCACACGTACCCTCGCTGTCCAACCCACCACGTGCCCAGACTCTGGCCCAACCTTACACGTAACCTTACTGTCTAGCCCCCCATGTGCCAAATCCACCCAGACTCTGGCCTTGCTGCCCCACCCCCCCGTGTGCCCAGACTCTGGCCCAACCTTACACGCAACCTTACTGTCCAACCCCCCATGTGCCAAATCCACCCAGACTCTGGCCTTGCTGCCCCACCCCCCCCTGTTCCCAAAACCTTTTTGTGTTAACAATGCATTGTTGCATTGTTGGTACTAAAAATTAGTAGTTGGCAGCGTACTACATGAAACTTACCAAAGCAGGTGAGTTCCGCTAGTGCGCACAAACAAAAACGGAAACGCAAAATGCCCGCACCCACCGAGACACAAGAGAATCTATTTAACAACGGTCACACGGAGACCCTAAAACCCCGGAGTTTCAAGCGAATTTTGACTCTAAAAACCCCCCAAAAACAGACGTCAAGGGCGCGAACGTGCTGATCGATGATAAGGGTGATTGCGCCATCGCAGATTTCGGGACGAGTAAGTGCATTGACGACATGGTGAGTCGGACGTATGGCTGCACGACGATGGTCGGCACACCGTACTGGATGGCGCCTGAAGTCATCACCGCGTGTGACGACGGAGCGTACGACACGAAAGTGGACGTGTGGTCCGTCGGTTGCACGATCGTCGAGATGATCACGGGCAACCCACCATGGTCCGGCCAGCACGAGAACATGTGGGCGGCGATCTTCCACATCGCGCAGTCGACGGAGCCGCCCCCGTTGCCGTCGGACATCGGGAAGGGCATCAAGGGCTTCCTCAACAGGTGCTTCGAGCGCAATCCATCCAAGCGACCGTCTTGCACGGAGCTGCTGAGCGACAAGTGGATGACCGAGAAGTGAGGCCACGGGGAATGCCGGTTTGGTGGTGGTCGGGTGCCAAAAAACAATACAATACGGTACCCCCCGAAAACCGAAGTACGCAAGAACTCCGCACAAACTACGCAATACGGGGTTTCGGGGGCAGACCAGGCGACCAAGAGAAGGAGGGGGACGCGACCCAGAGACCTGGGCTAAGAAGCTTGGAACTAGTGTGATGGACCTTTCTTCGGAGGGGCTCACGCACTCAAAGATCGACTTATACGCACAAACTACGCAATACGGGGTTTCGGGGGTACCGCAATAATTTGCAAAAACACAAAAAAAAAGGTGATCCCGCTCCCCCCCCCGCTGCCCCCCGGCAATGCCTTTTTCTTCTCGAAGGAAAACTCTCTCGGAATGTTGGTCTTGCGGATCTCTCGAAGGGAAAGCAGAAGAGAGATACCTGGTGCGGCATGCAGCTGCGGCGCGCAGCCTTCTGGCCGTGGGAGCCTGCGCCAGACTTTCCGGAAGGACTTCGTCTGTTAGTGGTGTTGTCCTTTGACAGAGTGAGCCAATGCCTCATCTTACCTTTAAGGCACGGTTGTGCCAAGCATGCTCTTGACAGACAGAGCCTGGCACTGTGCATGCGTATTTGACAAGGGGCTTCATCTCGAGTGAGCTTCGTTACTTCACCGCCGTAGGTTCCCCCCTGCCCTGAGAGGCCTGCTTGGCTGTCCTTGGATTGTGCTTCCATATCGATGCGGATTTTGTCGATAAAGCATGGCACAACAAGGGATCGATTCTCTCGACTCTCGTTGTTGATGGTTGGTGGTGATGGTGGTGGTGGCGGTGCCTTGCAAGTGGAATCTACAGATGACGGGCGCAGCGATAAGTACCCCGACCTGAAGGGTCGGGGCGTAAAAAAGAAAAGAAACGAAAGCGAAGAAGAGAAAAAAAGAAAAGAAAAGCCAACCCAAACAACTTCCGCCGGTACAGAAGTCCGGCCTAGAAAGCTATTTTCGACACACGCTGTCGTTGGGAAAGAACAAAAAGCATATAGACCGTGGTGGACCGTGATTCACTGTGATAAACAGTGGCAGGCACTTCGATGCAGTTTCAAGAGATAGGGACGGACCGGCTCAGTAAATCGTATTACGGCTTAGTCTATGCACGTAGCATGTGTCGCGAATCACGCTTCAGTTACGTATTGCGCACCACGTACCAGCTCGATGTTGCATCACGGCTTAGATGGTACATTTTATAATATTATATTACCATCTTGTGTACAGATGGATATCGTATCCTGTGTGTGGTGACGTATTAAGCAGCACGTACCAGATAGGTATCACGTGTCAGTGTCAGATAAGTCACGTGTCAGTGTCAGATAAGTTGGAAAGCATCTCTTCACAGCAGCAAACATGGTTCCTTTTTGACGTGTCTTGGCTCTGAAAGCACCGTGTCCGAACTCCAGCGCGGGTGTGCGAGTGACGAGCTCTTACTTTCGACATAATTGCATGCCTCCCGTCCGTAAAGGGTTGAGCTGGCTATTCCCACGACCACGCGGGCTGCGCGACACAGCGGAAGGTGCGAGCGGAGCAGACAGAGCCAACAAGTCTCGATGGATGGGCGCCAGCAGGGGGGTGAGGGGAGGATGTGTCTTTTAAATTCGTTTCTTCTCTATTCCCTCCCCCTTTCCGAAGCGGTTGCCTGTCGTTTTCTTCCTTTTTTCTCTTCTTCTTAATAGTAAGTAGTCTGTACTGACGGGAACATTTCCGGAACAACGGTTGCACATGAAAGAGAATTGTCATTTTCATTACCTTTGGTCAGTTGATGCTGATCGTCGGTTACTTCGTTTACCCAGTGCAAGCCACAACTCCAAAAATGTTCCCCTTCTTGAAAGTATGCTAATACTGAGTGCTAGTTGACCAGACCTCTTGAGTTTGTGCCAACCACGATTGCGGGTGCATCTGTACTAAAAAGGGAGCATTTCCGGAGCGACTAAGCCAACGAAAAAGGGCTGATCCAAGGAAGAAAGATCGCCCCTGATGCAGTGTTGCCTGCAGACGTGCAGGCGAGGTCAGCCTGCTTGGGGAACGTGCGAACCTCAGGAATAAATAAGGGAGCTCAGCACGACGGCTTCCAAGTCCGGGGGTGCAAGCGCGCACTTTGCAAGTGTGCCTTTGCCGTGAATGGCGCACTTTGCGCTGCTCCTAATATTAGGCTGGGACTGGCACAGCTTTCGTCGGACCGACTGCCCAACCGACTGCCCAACCGACTGCGTCTGCGCAGACGTCTGCGTCTGCAGCTTTCAGAAAAGCCGGCTGCAGATGCGTCTGCAGGCAAGACTGCCCTGGAGAGGGTTATACCCTGCAAGCGCGAAGAACGAGAATTTCTTTTGCGACAACCAGTAACCACCTTCATGAGCATACTTGTTACAGCTATAAAGGAACGTTGGCAGCGGTTTAACCAGAACACTTGTAGGTTCAATCGCACAAAAACGAACCTGACTCGTCTAAGCGAGCAAATAAAGTGTACACGAAAGAAGCCATGCATGCCCCCCCCCAAACCCACCCAGTGCGTATTAGCTTTAAAAGAACCCATTCGACGAAGGTCACCCGGAGACTCTAAAATCCCGGATTCTCAAGCGAACTATAACTCTAAAAAATGTTATCATTTGCAGACACGAAATCTTGGAGGACATGAGAAGCTCGCCGCTGCAAAACGTTGCGTTTTCATTTGCGTCCTGGGTCCAGCTTTTTTACGTGAAAACGATCAGGCACTGCGTCCAACGAAATTCATCATTCGTTTTGTCAGGCCGCGGCTGTGCGAGTGACGAGCTCTTATTTTTATCACCTTCGCCCGATTTGAGTCAATCGACCAAAGGTGATACCAAAATCTCAGTCAATCGCCGCCGATCGTTCGTTACTTTGATAGTCAGCGCAAGCACCGAGCGAGTCCGGAAATGCACCTGCATAAGCACCTGCGCTGCTGGCACAACACTCGAGGAGACCGCCAGTTGTTTCACCAATTGGCTGTGGGATAGAGTGTGGGGGAGACTGTTTTTTTTTTTTTTTCACGCAGAAAATGCAAGCAACCGATCGCGCATTTGTCTCGGAGCGCTTTCATTTGTGTCGCCAGCGCGTGATACCTAAAGCGATCTCTTAATTGACGCGTACTGGTATCACAAAGCCAGGCGGTGTGTGGTGGCTGCATCGCGACGTCGTTGGCGGGAGCCTCGACGAAGCGGTCTTGGTTGTGGTAGCGAATAGTCAAGTAGGAAAGCCAGGGGGTTCACACCGCGAAGTCGTTGGCTTGAGCCTCGATGGAGTGGTCTTGGTTGTGGCAACGAGTCTTCAAGTAGAAAGCCAGGCAGTCTCACACCGCGAAGTCGTTGGCGTGAGCCTCGATGAAGCGGTCTTGGTTGTTAACGAATCGTCAAGTAGGAAAGCCAGGGGGTTCACACCGCGACGTCGTTGGCGTACGCCTTGATGGGGCGGTCTTGGTTGTGGCAACGAGTCTTCAAGTAGAAAGCCAGGCAGTCTCACACCGCGAAGTCGTTGGCGTACGCCTTGATGGGGCGGTCTTGGTTGTGTTAACGAATCGTCAAGTAGGAACGCCACACCGCGACGTCGTTGGCGTACGCCTTGATGGGGCGGTCTTGGTTGTGGCAACGAGTCTTCAAGTAGAAAGCCAGGCAGTCTCACACCGCGACGTCGTTGGCGTACGCCTTGATGGGGCGGTCTTGGTTGTGTTAACGAATCGTCAAGTAGGAACGCCGGGTGGTTCACACCGCGAAGTCATTGGCGCGAGCCTCGATAGGTTGTGGTAACGAAATCGTCAAGTAGGAACGCCACCCTCCTTGGCTTTGGCTGTTTTTGGATCCTACTTCCGTTCTGGTGTTCAAGCTGCCTAAGACAGTGCGCCCTCACACGCACGGCAGTCGACAACTTCCAGTAGCGGGCCTCACTTCGTCCATCATACCCCGTCACATACACATCTGACTGTGCTTGACCAGTGCTTGGCCAGTGCCTGGTCAGTGCCTGACCAGTATGACCACGAGAACACACATGCAGGTGGGTGGGGAGAGACCCTGGGATTGCTAAGACGTGTTTTGTACCCTCTCTCTTTCTCTCTCTCTTTCACACTCTCTTCCTTTCTTTTTTTCATCAGACGGCATAGGTGTCATGGGGGGGCCTTCACGTGGCGACGCTGTTGACCGCACCTTAATTGAGTCGTGGTCTCCGATCCCCCAACCGCCAGCATCATGTACTTGATGCGACGCGGAACAAGCGCTGATAGCACCGCCCGGCGAATAGAGGCTCGACTAAAGTGGCAATTCGACCGGTTGGGGGGTGCTTAGCAGCCAATGGCCTGATGGCTGAGTGCACACCTAAGCAGGGCTGCATCCTCGTGTTGTAGCCGTGTTGTGTACTAGGCTTCGTGGGGCCTAAGGTGTGCATAAGGCTTCGTGGGGGCCTGGTCAACCACCTCATCACAATAGGCGCAAACTCGACAGTGGTTGGGCAGTCGGGATGCCGGGGGTCTCCATGAAGAAGAGAAAAGTAAAGCAAGACCTGCCCCCTGCGCCTGCTGTCTCCGGCTTCGGCAGACGACACATACTACTACTACTTCAGACGGCAACGACCCGGGAAAGAAAGCGAGGAAAAACAGAAATGAGCGAATGCATAAGGTTTACTCCACGACCTCTTCGTTTGAGGGGGGAGGGGGGTTGAAAAGAGAAGAAGATCAGGGTAAGAGGCGTGTTTTGCGTAGTCACTACAGGGGGAAATCTCACCACCCAGTGCAGTAGTGAGGAAATGACGGGTAACGACACGTTCTTGGGTGTGAGACTTTCATCACAGGTGGCCACTCCGGCTTCAAAAAACTTCGCGCCAGCGGCGCAGGAAAACCCCAGTACAGCATGTGCCACGTGCAGGCCACTTGGGATGCACGAAGGAGAACGGCTGACTGAAACATTAGTACAAACTTGGCTACCCCGTAGTTAAAGTGTGTAATCATACAACTTACATCCCTCCTACTACCCGGCCTCAATGGTCAACCGGAGACCCTAAAACACCGAACCTCCAAACCGCAATAAACGCTAGAAATCGTGTGGGGTCCAAGACTAGGTTCATAGCGAATTTCTTCTTGGTGCCGGTCGCATCAGTTACAAACTTGGCTGGCCGTAGTTAACATGCAGGGTCAGAACCTTGTGTCTTTTTAAAACGCTCCCGCGGAGCCGATGGACCCCAAAAAAAAAAAGTTGGAAAAAAAAAAATTTGCTCAACTTCCTCAAAAATTACTGCAGAGTTTGTTCCAAACTTTTAAAATTCAAAAAACCCATTTTTTTTCCAGAATTTTTTTTTTTGCCATTTTCAAAAAGACACAAGGTTTTGACCCTGCATGTTAACGTGTGTAATTATGTCTACATCCCTTTCACTACCCGACTCCCAGCCTCAATGGTCAATCGGTGAGAACCTTTAAACCACAGGAATGAGTACGCAAACTCACTGCCGGCGGAAAATGAAGCTTTTACCCTGAGAAAAATGGCGGTTGGCGAAAAAAGAAATAAAGAAAGAAAGAACAAAGTGGGAAAATACTCGGGGGGCTGCCTTGTGCTTACTTCGAAGGAGGCTAGAAGGGGGAGAAACAATACAGCAACAAAGTGGGTCTTTTTCGTTGAACGCTTTCGCCCGCCACTGAACCCAGATTCACCTGTGTTTCGTGTGGGCTGCAGCACATGTACCTCCTTTGATCTTTTGCAGCTGGCAGCCTCCTCAAGTATTTCCTACAGAGCAGGTGCTCATACAAGAGAAGAAAAGTAAGCAAAACACCTGCCGCCCCCTCCCCATTTGCGAGCGACGACGTCTTAGTGGTCGGAAGGTGGGAAAGGACATCCTCTCCGTTTTTCCCTTGACTCCACCATTTGACCCCCACCAGTCTCGACGGTCTACCGGAGACTCCCACACGCCGGTCCTGTGAGAGTATCGATCGGGTATCTCGTGTCAGTTGGGCATTGCCGGTGCCCAGGGGGGGGGTTCCTGTGTGATCGAAGAAAAACAAAACAAAATTGGCGTCCGCGCACAGTAGCCGGTGCCACACAGTATTTAGTAAGGGACCGCATTACCATCGTCCCTCGGGACTAGAGGTGAGTCTTGTAGGCTGAGGGCAATCGCTTAAGTCGAATGTAGCGTCTCTACCGGGCTTGTGCTCAGCGCTAAGCCCGGTAGAGACGCTACGCTCAGCGCTAAGCCCGGTAGAGACGCTACGCTCAGCGCTAAGCCCGGTAGAGACGCTACGCTCAGCGCTAAGTCCGGTAGAGACGCTACGCTCAGCGCTAAGCCCGGTAGAGACGCTACGCTCAGCGCTAAGCCCGGTAGAGACGCTACGCTCAGCGCTAAGCCCGGTAGAGACGCTACGCTCAGCGCTAAGCCCGGTAGAGACGCTACGCTCAGCGCTAAGCCCGGTAGAGACGCTACGCTCAGCGCTAAGTCCGGTAGAGACGCTACGCTCAGCGCTAAGCCCGGTAGAGACGCTACGCTCAGCGCTAAGCCCGGTAGAGACGCTACGCTCAGCGCTAAGCCCGGTAGAGACGCTACGCTCAGCGCTAAGCCCGGTAGAGACGCTACGCTCAGCGCTAAGCCCCGTAGAGACGCTACGCTCAGCGCTAAGTCCGGTAGAGACGCTACGCTCAGCGCTAAGCCCGGTAGAGACGCTACGCTCAGCGCTAAGCCCGATAGTGACGCTACGCTCAGCGCTAAGCCCGGTAGAGACGCTACGCTCAGCGCTAAGCCGCTTTGCGCCCTGTAGCTGCACACCTCAGATCATACGGTACCAAAGAGACGGGCAGTCACCTACACTGAGGAGGACCTACCGTACGTAAGGTCTGTGGATAATGGCCGAAACCACCAACGATCTACAAAGGTACACACCGGCACTCTTACCTCGTGCAGCCACCTCCCGTAAGCACACGCTGGGCAGTGTGAACTTGAAATGCAGGTACCACAAGGGGTAGGCTTGCATTGTCAAAGGCTAGTGTTACTTGATAACGTCGTCCGAAGACGATCTCGATGTGGACGAAGATGATGGATGGCCGGCTGGTGATATCCAGCTCCATTTCCTTTTTTGGTCCCCGCCAGCAGTTCTGGCGAGGCAGTCGCTCGGGGAGTCGATCTTGCGTGGTGGACGATGAAGAAGATGATCATGAGGTCGTAAGGCTTGTGATATCCAGCTCCATTCTCAGAATGTTGCGCTTTTGCGCTGCGCGCTTTTTCTTGGGTTTTCCCGCCGGCAGTTCTGCCGAAGCAGTCGCTCGGGCAGAGCACATGAGGATCATAAGGATGTAACTTCCCATGTTGCCGAAAGCCACCCAGAAAGCTACCCAGACTCCCAGAGACTTCCAAAAAAAACCGAGAGCAACGACGCCGCACTTCGAAAAGCGCAACGTTCGCTGCTACCAGCAAACCTCTCTGAGCTATTCTACACTCTACTCTACTTAGAGCCATGGTGCGAACAATGGACCGATACGGTTTACAGGGCAACTCCTGCTCAACTTGTAAGACGTGGGGAGCCCAAGAACACTCACCTAACCTGGCGAGAACTTGGTGTCGGTCACAAATTGTTTCGAACCTGACTCGCCAAAGCGACCAAGTAAGGTGTACACGAAAGAAGCCATGCATGCCCCCACAAACCCACCCGTATTAGCTTTAAAAGAACCCATTCGACGAAAGTCACCCCGGAGACTCTAAAATCCCGGATTCTCAAGCGAACTATAACTCTAAAAAATAAAAAAATAGCAGGCCAGCCCAGGTCGCAGTGAGACTGGCGTTCACTGTGTGCTGAAGAAGCATTTTTTTGGGCTCCCGCTCCGGAAGCAACCGGATACCGGTAGCCCCGCCGTACCAACATGGCTTGTACAGTGTCCCGCGCTCCAAAAAATAAAAAAACAATCCCGGAGTTTCAAGCGAGCTGCCCTCTTAAAAAAAGAGTAAAAAAAAAAAAAAAAAAAAAAAGAAAACGCCAACCCAAGCAACTTTCGCCGGTAAAGAAACGTATCAAACCGCCTGCGGATCCGATACTCGCTGTCGTTGGGAGGGGAGAAATGGAAGAAGCGCTTTGGACTTTTGCACGCTATTTATCGAGGTCCGATCGGGACCCGCTGGTGACCCGCTGGTGACGGTGTACCAAGAAGAAGAAGAAGAAGAAGAAGAAGAAGAAGAAGAAGAAAAGAAAAAGGCCGCTCCTGGTCCAGGAACGTGACGGTCAACCACACAGTTTACAAAGCTTGAGTCGGAGGCAGCACAGTGCTACAACCCCGTCTGCTCTGCCCTGCGGCTGACCGTCTCGACGAGCGCGAGCGCCAAGCCCCAAGGTGCGCCACGCCTTGATGCTTTAGTTTGGGAAATCGGTAGCCACTTGACCCGTAGGCCCGTGGCTCTGCAGTACCGCCGAACACGTGAAGATTGGCTCCCGTGTAGCAGGCTTTCCCTGGTACCCGCGGTGTACCAAGAAATATGCATTCCGGTCAAAGGCGAAAACTTACCGGCAGTCCGACGGCACCGGAAACAAGGCAGACAGCGTCGAGTCCTTGCAATCCCCCCTCCCTCCGTGTTTCCTTTACGCGGCGGGGTCCAGCCTCAGAGGCTGGAACGAAAGCTGGTGTCCAAAACATGGTGTCACACCCGCTTTTCGCGTGTACGTCCCACACCAGCACACCCTGACTCCGGCGTATTCACTTCTAACTCCAGCTTTCGAGGCTGGGCTACCACCGTGTTTACTCATTCACCCCATTTTCCTGAGTTTCGCTTTGTATCCTTCTCCGTCTTCTGCCCGTTCGTTCTAACCACCCTCGTGACGATATATGTTGTCGACACGAGTGCACTTCACTCCCTTTTTCTTTTTTTGTATAAGCACCTGCTTTGTAGGAAATACCTGAGGAGGCTGCCAGCTGCAAAAGATCAAAGGAAGTAAATGTGCTGTAGCCCACACGAAACACAGGTGAATCTGGGTTCAGCGGGCGTAAGCGTTCAACAAAAAAGACCCATTTTGTAGTTGTATTGTTTCTCCCCCTCTAGCCTCCTTTGAAGTAAGCACAAGGCAGCCCCTCGAGTATTTTACATAAGCGCCAGCTTGAAAGGAAATGCTCGACGATGCTGCCAGACAAAGAACAAAAGGGATCCCAAGTGCTGTAACTACCGAACCACGTGTTGAATGGACGTGAGGTCATGCGGGTCTACCCCTACACGACAAGTCACACAAACACAACAGGTCAAAGTCCTCAGCGGGGAACTAACACACGGTGGTGTAAGCGAAGAACAAATCAGATTTGTGTTTGTATTGTATTTGCCCCTCTTCCTCTATATTTCCTCCCTTCCATTCGGAGTCGAAGCAGCTACGTCGAGTATTTTCATTTCTTTTTGTTATCGTTTTTCTTTGCGCTCACACAACAACAAAGCCAGTCTTTTTCTGAAAAAGAGCCCACATCCTCCTGCTTATTTAGTAAGTTTTTATTTTTCTTCCTCATTTTGCTCTCTGCTTTCTTTTTCTTCTTCTGGCGACAATCGTGTTTTTTTTTTCTTGCATACTTTTTTTCTACCGACACCGATTTTGCGCACTTAACCTCATACGGGCGGAGGGCGGGTGTTAATTTTGGGAAAATGGACTTTCGAAGGCAAACCTTGGGTCACGTCGGACATTTGTGCGAGCAGAGTGGCCCGCGTGTGTGCGTTGGCGGAGCTTGCCAGCAGGGTTTGTTGCGACACAGGCTGCGGGTACGACGATCTGGCAGCTTGGTACGACAATTGCGTTATGGGCCCGTGCGTGCACGGCACGTGCGTGTCAACCATGGAATCGTATACGTGCACATGCGACGCCGGTTTCACTGGCTACTCAATAAGGGGGTTTCGTAGGTCAAAAATGGGAGCCGAGAGGCGCATTTGAAAGATTTCGCGGCAGATCTTTCAAATGCGCATCTCGACGCTGAATGAATACGCACCAGCAGTACGCTGATGCCCAGCAAACTGGGCCACCTTGCAACCTGAGCTCTGGATCCAACTACGAGCTTCTTAACAACAGCAGCATTAATACACGCTATTGGTGCTGGAATTACCGCGGGCGCTGGCACCAGACTTGTCCACCAATCGTGTTCATTGACAGGTTCAGATATCATCCATTGCTTCTAACGTACTAAGCACGTGTCGAGCCTATTTCTCTTCGCTGCCTCAGCAGTGTTGCTATTAGGCAATTTGCGTAACCTGCTGCCATCCTTAGATGTGGTAGCCGTTTCTCAGGCACCCTCTCCGGAATCGAACCCTAGTTCCCCGTTACCCGTTACAGCCACGGTAGTCCACTACACTACCGTCAAAAGCTGGTAGGGCAGAAGCTCTTGCGGGCTTGCAGTGACCCAGGACGGTGTCTGGCCTCTTGCAGATACCTGCGAATTAACTGCGCCATACGTAGTTCGTCCCTATGGGGTTAACCACGGTTGAGACGTACAAAAACTTTAACTCTAAAAAGAAAGCGTACGACCCGTAACCATATAGCCCTTATAGAGCAAGAGAACTCATTCGTCAACGGTCACACGGAGGACCCTAAACCCCCGGAATTTCAAGCGGACTTCAATTCTAAAAACTGAAGTGTGAGAGGGGAGTACTGAAAAGTAAAGCGTTTTTTTTTTTTTTGTGGTAACAACCGCGGTTGTCATTATCAAAAAGAGTGTGGAAATTACCATACAGGTGATAGCACATACGCACAAACAAAAAATGCCAAAAGCGAGAACGCGCTAAATAAGTCGAATCGTCGGCAACATGCAACAAAGAGCACACGCACATGCACCTACTACTACCACGAATAAGATAATCATCATGCAGACCAACACGATACCACAAAAGGAAATCTTTCTACGATGGTCACCCAGAGACTTCAAACCCCCGGATCCGGAGGACTGGCGAGGAAAAAAAACACTGTTTGACATTGCTTCCCTACCTTCCCCATTTCTTTTCCACGTTTGTCGCCCATTTCAGCCGTGCGGGAACTGTAATCATACCTAAACAGAGCAAATTCACATCGCCGGCGCGCGAAAAAAAGCACTCTAAAAAAAACAGAACCCCCGCCTTTTCCTGAATCTAATCCAACTAAGTAAACCGCGGCAGACGACACGGTCATCGCCCAAGCGCCGCCGTAAGGAAGGAACCAGCGACGCGCAGCAGACGAGCAATCGAGGGCACCAAACGCGCGCCTGAGCGCGACGATCAAGACGAACTTAAGAGTGAAAGCATGACACATCACTTGCGAAGAGATACCCTCGCCGTCGGCGATGCAGTATTCGCCACAGATTCTTTGCATTCTAACCCAAACCAACTAACTCGAAAACGACCCATCCGACGGCGGCACGGGATCCTTGCTAAGCCACCCACCTTGTGCCTAGACTCCGGCTTGACTCTAAGCCAGTTCCCAACTCCTAGAATTGCATCTGGATTCGTCGGTCTCTCATGGTACGATCGAAGAGGTGGTCACCTAGGGAGTAATGCAGGCCGTCTCTACGGATAATATTATAAACTATCACGGTCTATCAGGAGTACGGTACTCCAGCACCGGTGGGGGTGAAATTCAGTGTGACACCCACAATTCCAGTCTGAAATTCAGTGTGGCACCCACAAATACAGTGTGAAATTCAGTGTGACACCCGCAATTCCAGTCTGAAATTCAGTGTGGCACCCACAAATACAGTGTGAAATTCAGTGTGGCACCCACAAATACAGTGTGAAATTCAGTGTGACACCCGCAATTCCAGTCTGAAATTCAGTGTGGCACCCACAAGTCCGGTGTGACAGCCGCAATTCCAGTCTGAAATTCAGTGTGGCACCCACAAATACAGTGTGAAATTCAGTGTGGCACCCACAAGTCCGGTGTGACACCCACAATTCCAGTCTGAAATTCAGTGTGGCACCCACAAATACAGTGTGAAATTCAGTGTGACACCCGCAATTCCAGTCTGAAATTCAGTGTGGCACCCACAAATACAGTGTGAAATTCAGTGTGGCACCCACAAGTCCGGTGTGACACCCGCAATTCCAGTCTGAAATTCAGTGTGGCACCCACAAATACAGTGTGAAATTCAGTGTGACACCCGCAATTCCAGTCTGAAATTCAGTGTGACACCCGCAATTCCAGTCTGAAATTCAGTGTGACACCCACAATTCCAGTCTGAAATTCAGTGTGGCACCCACAAATACAGTGTGAAATTCAGTGTGGCACCCACAAATACAGTGTGAAATTCAGTGTGGCACCCATAAGTCCGGTGTGACACCCACAATTCCAGTCTGAAATTCAGTGTGGCGCCCACAAATACAGTGTGAAATCCAGTGTGACACCCGCAACACCGAATTGCCTCGTGCTGGTTTCGTCGGTCCCTCACGGTACGATCGAAAGAGGTAGTCACATCGGGAGTAATGCAGGCCGTCGCTGCAGATAGGCTGCATTCCAACCTCAGACTATCACGTCTATCAGTACGGTACTCCAGCACCTGGTGGTGGGAGTTAACTCGGCGGTCAACGTGTAGGTTATGGGTACACCTGCAAATCCAGTGTGCCACACACACACCCGCAACTCCAGCGTGAAATCCAGTGTGACACCCGCAAATCCACTGTGAAATCCAGTGACACCCGCAAGTCCAGTGTGCAATCCAGCGACACCCACATAAACAGGTGATCCCAGAACCTGATAGTACGGTCTTCTGGCACACGTACCGCCATGGAGTGAATACCCTGGGGCAACCTCTTAATCTGAGATAGTCGTGTTATCTCGAATTTGCCTCGCTTCCTGCCCTTCATTGACTTCTCCTCTTTTTCAGGACCTTCTGCTTCTTCTTCTTCGTCTTCTTCTTCTTCTTCTTTTTCTTTGAGTGCATTTCCTTCTTTTTTGCTTCTTCAATCTTGGATCTCGAAATTTTGGGGGGCTCCCGTCTATTCCTTTTTTTTTTTTACATAAGCGCCAGCTTGAAAGGAAATGCTTGACGATGCTGCCCGACAAAGAACAGAAGAGATCCCAAGTGCTGTAACTACCGAACCACGTGTTGAACGGACGTGAGGTCATGCGAGTCTCCCCCTACACGACAAATCACACAAACACAACAGGTCAAAAGTCCTGAGTGAGAAAACAACACACGGTGGTGCAAACGAAGAACAAATCAGATTGTGTTTGTATTGTATTTGCCCCTTACCTCCATATTTCCCCCTTCCATTCGGAGTCGAAGCAGCTACGTCGAGTATTTTCTCTCTTCTCGTTCTTCTTCGGGTACCCGAAGGAAGCTGGTGCATCTGGTGTGTAGGGCATGTCTTTACAAGGGCTGTGTCCCGCGCTGCCAGGTGCGCAAGAGTGTGTGCAGTCAGCACACCGGGAGATCCACCGGGAAGCCAGCATAGCCTCCTCTAGGGACGCATCTCAAAAATACTTTCCCCGCCAGCCAGCCCAAAGGAACCTGATTGATCGTTCGTAATGCCTTGTGGAATTCCCTCGATGAATCGCAAGAATGCTTGCATGTACCCATATATCAAAGCGGACGGATCCAAAACTTTACCCCACCATCTCCCTGCGACGATTGCTGCGTCCTTGCTGATGACACCCGTCCTCAGTTGGGGCGGCTTTTTTTTTTTTTTTTTTTTGTTCTTCATTTTTCTTCTTCTTCTTCTTCTTCGTTCTTCCGGTTGTTTCACTTCTTCTTTTCTTCCATACCTTTTGTAATTCTCCTTCGCCTCCGAGTTCCGCCCATTCTCATTGGAAACGCAGGCAGCAGGGCTTACGCAGCTCTTTTGTTGAAGAAGCAAAAACCGAGCCAGCGAGCTTTTTGTATGTGGGTTTTATTATCCAAACAAAAAGGGGTTTGCTCTCTCTTTTATCCCCGGTCGCGTTGCGAGAAGTTCCTGCGTCAGCGCAGGAAGCGTACAGGCACACCAGCCCGCTGATGCTGGTAGTGGCAAACGAAATCCTCGGCCCGCTGTGCCGGGAAGACGGCCCGCTGTGCTGTAAAACCTCAGCCCGCTGAGCTGAGAAGGCAGGCCGCAGTGCTGCAGCAGCCCGCAGTGCTGCAGACCGTACCCGCAGCCCGCAGTGCTGCAGACCGTACCCGCAGCCCACAGTGCTGCAGCAGGCCGCAGTGCTGCAGCAGCCCGCAGTGCTGCAGACCGTACCCGCAGCCCACAGTGCTGCAGCAGGCCGCAGTGCTGCAGCAGCCCGCAGTGCTGCAGCAGCCCGCAGTGCTGCAGACCGTACCCGCAGCCCGCAGTGCTGCAGCAGCCCACAGTGCTGCAGCAGGCCGCAGTGCTGCAGCAGGCCGCAGTGCTGCAGCAGGCCGCAGTGCTGCAGCAGCCCGCAGTGCTGCAGACCGTACCCGCAGCCCACAGTGCTGCAGCAGCCCGCAGTGCTGCAGCAGCCCGCAGTGCTGCAGACCGTACCCGCAGCCCGCAGTGCTGCAGCAGCCCACAGTGCTGCAGCAGGCCGCAGTGCTGCAGCAGGCCGCAGTGCTGCAGCAGGCCGCAGTGCTGCAGCAGGCCGCAGTGCTGCAGCAGGCCGCAGTGCTGCAGCAGGCCGCAGTGCTGCAGCAGGCCGCAGTGCTGCAGCAGCCCGCAGTGCTGCAGACCGTACCCGCAGCCCACAGTGCTGCAGCAGCCCGCAGTGCTGCAGCAGCCCGCAGTGCTGCAGACCGTACCCGCAGCCCGCAGTGCTGCAGCAGCCCACAGTGCTGCAGCAGGCCGCAGTGCTGCAGCAGGCCGCAGTGCTGCAGCAGGCCGCAGTGCTGCAGCAGGCCGCAGTGCTGCAGCAGGCCGCAGTGCTGCAGCAGGCCGCAGTGCTGCAGCAGGCCGCAGTGCTGCAGCAGCCCGCAGTGCTGCAGACCGTACCCGCAGCCCGCAGTGCTGCAGACCGTACCCGCAGCCCGCAGTGCTGCAGCAGCCCGCAGTGCTGCAGACCGTACCCGCAGCCCGCAGTGCTGCAGCAGCCCACAGTGCTGCAGCAGGCCGCAGTGCTGCAGACCGTACCCGCAGCCCGCAGTGCTGCAGACCGTACCCGCAGCCCGCAGTGCTGCAGACCGTACCCGCAGCCCGCAGTGCAGCAGCAGCCCGCAGTGCTGCAGATCGTTCCCGCCGCCCGCAGTGCTGCAGCAGCCCGCAGTGCAGCAGCAGCCCGCAGTGCTGCAGACCGTACCCGCCGCCCGCAGTGCTGCAGACCGTACCCGCCGCCCGCAGTGCTGCAGCAGCCCGCAGTGCTGCAGACCGTACCCGCAGCCCGCAGTGCTGCAGACCGTACCCGCAGCCCGCAGTGCTGCAGACCGTACCCGCAGCCCGCAGTGCAGCAGCAGCCCGCAGTGCTGCAGATCGTACCCGCCGCCCGCAGTGCTGCAGCAGCCCGCAGTGCAGCAGCAGCCCGCAGTGCTGCAGACCGTACCCGCCGCCCGCAGTGCTGCAGCAGCCCGCAGTGCTGCAGACCGTACCCGCAGCCCGCAGTGCTGCAGACCGTACCCGCAGCCCGCAGTGCTGCAGCAGCCCGCAGTGCTGCAGACCGTACCCGCAGCCCGCAGTGCTGCAGCAGCCCACAGTGCTGCAGCAGGCCGCAGTGCTGCAGACCGTACCCGCAGCCCGCAGTGCTGCAGACCGTACCCGCAGCCCGCAGTGCTGCAGACCGTACCCGCAGCCCGCAGTGCAGCAGCAGCCCGCAGTGCTGCAGATCGTACCCGCCGCCCGCAGTGCTGCAGCAGCCCGCAGTGCAGCAGCAGCCCGCAGTGCTGCAGACCGTACCCGCCGCCCGCAGTGCTGCAGACCGTACCCGCCGCCCGCAGTGCTGCAGCAGCCCGCAGTGCTGCAGACCGTACCCGCAGCCCGCAGTGCTGCAGACCGTACCCGCAGCCCGCAGTGCTGCAGACCGTACCCGCAGCCCGCAGTGCAGCAGCAGCCCGCAGTGCTGCAGATCGTACCCGCCGCCCGCAGTGCTGCAGCAGCCCGCAGTGCAGCAGCAGCCCGCAGTGCTGCAGACCGTACCCGCCGCCCGCAGTGCTGCAGCAGCCCGCAGTGCTGCAGACCGTACCCGCAGCCCGCAGTGCTGCAGACCGTACCCGCAGCCCGCAGTGCTGCAGCAGCCCGCAGTGCTGCAGATCGTACCCGCCGCCCGCAGTGCTGCAGCAGCCCGCAGTGCTGCAGCAGGCCGCAGTGCTGCAGACCGTACCCGCAGCCCGCAGTGCTGCAGACCGTACCCGCAGCCCGCAGTGCTGCAGACCGTACCCGCAGCCCGCAGTGCTGCAGACCGTACCCGCAGCCCGCAGTGCTGCAGCAGCCCGCAGTGCAGCAGCAGCCCGCAGTGCTGCAGATCGTACCCGCCGCCCGCAGTGCTGCAGCAGCCCGCAGTGCTGCAGCAGGCCGCAGTGCTGCAGACCGTACCCGCAGCCCGCAGTGCTGCAGACCGTACCCGCAGCCCGCAGTGCTGCAGACCGTACCCGCAGCCCGCAGTGCTGCAGACCGTACCCGCAGCCCGCAGTGCAGCAGCAGCCCGCAGTGCTGCAGATCGTACCCGCCGCCCGCAGTGCTGCAGCAGCCCGCAGTGCAGCAGCAGCCCGCAGTGCTGCAGACCGTACCCGCCGCCCGCAGTGCTGCAGACCGTACCCGCCGCCCGCAGTGCTGCAGCAGCCCGCAGTGCTGCAGACCGTACCCGCAGCCCGCAGTGCTGCAGACCGTACCCGCCGCCCGCAGTGCTGCAGCAGCCCGCAGTGCTGCAGACCGTACCCGCAGCCCGCAGTGCTGCAGACCGTACCCGCAGCCCACAGTGCTGCAGCAGCCCGCAGTGCAGCAGCAGCCCGCAGTGCTGCAGATCGTACCCGCCGCCCGCAGTGCTGCAGCAGCCCGCAGTGCTGCAGACCGTACCCGCAGCCCGCAGTGCTGCAGCAGCCCGCAGCGCTGCGGGCGGGCGGCAACGGATGCAAAGCCAAGAACGCGCAGGCGCGAAACGCCGAAAAGGACAACACCGGCGGCGGCGGCGGCAAAGACGGAATCTCGAAGCGCGTCGGCAACACGTCCGCACAACAACCCCGTATTCCGAAGTGAACTTGCATTTCTACATATGGTACGATGCCAAAACCCCCCCCCCCCCCCCTTTGCACTAATAAAAAAAATTTGATGTCACCCCATACTGGCCCCGAACCCCCATCTGTGTGGCCCAAAACGGGTCCCAAACGGTTTTTGACCGGCTGAGTCGAGGTAAAGGGGTCTCCGAAGGCCCACGAATGGGCCCAGATGGGCCCAGGTGGGCCCCGGAGCGGGCTCTCAGTGCGAGGGGGAGAGCCCCCAAAATGGGGTCATTTTCGGGCCTTGCCACTACTCAAGCTAGTCAAACACCTTCTGGCCTCCAGCGGGAAACCCAGACTTCAAAACGACAAGATCGGCTGTGTTCCGCCGTAGATAGCCACCAGCGGGTTCTCTTGAAGCCGAAGAATGCTCTCGGGGGTCACAGTTAGCCAGCGCCAGCAGTGGGCAGGCACACGCTTAGAATGTGTGGTATGCAAGTGCACCCTGCCTAGAATCCGGCTTCACCCGCTTTTGAGAACACAGTGCTTACCAGGAAAACGCAGAATATAAGGTGGAAAATGCAAAAGAACCAAGATGACGACTGTGGGCCTCCCGCCAACGCCAATCTTCCCCGGTTGTCACCCACGACCATTCCAACAGCCCTGTACCGGGCACGTGCCCAGTCCAAACCGCTCACGATGCGTCGCCGGCTCGCCTCGTCGTCAAGGCTGTTGAAGGCTTCTGAAAGCCTACCAGAAAGGCGCTTCCAGATGTCAACCTTCTCCCTCTCTGTCATTAGGGCGAAGAAGAAAGAAACCGATCAGGTCCTCACCAGAGACCTTTTCGCAAAAGGTCCTGCTGGCTACGAGTCGTCTCTGCATGGACTGACCACGTCTCGTTTCCTCATGAAACGGCGACAACTTCTGCATTGCTCTCACCGATGACTCCACGAACTCCAGACCCGTGATCTTTGGCATTTTCCCCTTTCTTAGTTTCCGTTTTCCTGGGTCAATCTGTATTCTTAATTAGTATTGCTGGTAAAGCCGGATTCTAGGCAGGGTGCACCTGCTGCACCCACTCTATTTACAAGGTGTGCCTGCCCACCGCAGGCGCTGCAGGCGGGGTGGCCAAGTAGGGCTATCTGTGACCCCCGAGAACACTCGTCGGCTTCAAGAGGACCCGCTGGTGGCTATCTACGGCGGAACACAGCCGATCTTGTCGTTTTGAAGTCTGGGTTTCCCGCTGGAGGCCAGAAGGTGTTTGACTAGCTTGAGTAGTGGCGAGGCTTTGAAAATGACCCCATTTTGGGGGCACCCCCCCTCGCACTGAGTGCCCGCTCCGGGGCCCACCTGGGCCCATCTGGGCCCATTCGTGGGCCTTCGGAGACCCCTTTACCTCGACTCAGCCCGTCAAAAACCGTTTGGGACCCGTTTTGGGCCACACAGATGGGGGTTCGGGGCCAGTATGGGGTGACGTCAAAAAAGATTTATTAGTGCAAAGGGGGGGGGGGGGGGGTTTGGCATCGTCTCATATAGATTGCAGAGGCTTCTAACTATACCCCTGGGCTTGTGCTCGCGAACACAAAAACAGTCCCTTACACTGGCTAGCCATTCCACATAATGAAAGTGTACACCAAGCAAAGAAACAACCCGCGTCCGCTTAGCCCTTGCTTGCTCTAAAGAGAACCCATTCAACAACGGCCACCCCGGGAGGTCACCCGGATACTTGCACACTCTAAAAGGGAGGTGCCACTGCTAAATCCCTGTGGTCGACGTACTCCAACAACTATCATCCGGGCAGGGAAAAAGACTCGGAACAGAAAACACAACACCCGTGCACAATGGGCGGCGGCAACGGATGCAAAGCCAAGAACGGGCAGGCGCGAAACGCCGAAAAGGGCAACACCGGAGGCGGCGGCGGCAAAGACGGAATCTCGAAGCGAGCCGGCAACACGTACGCACAACATTGCAGAGACTCCTAACTATACCCCTGGGCTCGACCCAAACTTGTGCTCGCGAAAACACACAAGCAGTCCCGGATAGACTGAAAGTGTACACCAAAGAAACACAGCCCCTACTTGCTCTATGAGAACCCATTTAACAACGGTCATCCGGAGACCTTGAAAATCCCGGAGGCTTCAGCGAACTTTAACTCTGAATAAAAAGGAGGTGCCGCGCTGCTAGATCCCTCTGTGTGCTTGAATGTACTGTACAACAACTCTCGTCGGCAGGGAAAAAGACTCGAACCAGAAAACACAACACCCGTACACAATGGGCGGCGGCAACGGATGCAAAGCCAAGAACGCGCAGGCGCGAAACGCCGAAAAGGGCAACACCGGAGGCGGCGGCGGCAAAGACGGAATCTCGAAGCGTGTCGGCAACACGTCGGACAAGATCGCAGAGGCGCAGGCTGAGCGCGACAAGGTGAAGCTCGAGAAGGCGGCGAGGGAGGAGGCGAAGAAGGCCAAGGCCGAGAAGGAGGCCAAGAAGTTGGCCAAGATGCAGTGATGCAGAACGCCGAGGTCCAGAAGGCACGCAAGATTTTTTTTACGTAAGCGCCAGCTTGGAAGGACGTGCTCGACGAAGCTGCAAGACAAAGAACCGATGGGATCCCAAGTGCTGTACCTACCGAACCACGTGTTGAACGGACGTGAGGTCATGCAGATGTATTCTTACACGACAAGACACACACACGCACACAAGGGGGAAAAAGAGGTGGTGGTGTGAGCGAAGAGTAATTTGTCTTGTGTGAAATACTGGAGGAGGCTGCCAGCTGCAAAAGATCAAAGGAGGCAAATGTGCTGTAGCCCACACGAAACACAGGTGAATCTGGGTTCGGTGGCGGGCGGAAGCGTTCAACAAAAAAGACCCACTTTGTAGTTGAATTGTTTCAACAAAACTACGCATTTCTTCCCCTCTAGCCTCCTTTGAAGTAAGCACAAGGCAGCTCCTTGAGTATTTTGTGCGAGAAAATATAATGAGAGCCGGCCTGGTCGTTGGGACAACGAAACCATCTCACAAAAAGCTCGCTGTACGCCCGGGTTTTGCTATTCTCTGATTACAGGGGATTAGCTTCTATATCCACATTTGGACTGTCGGTCCAAATTTGGAAAGGCCGGCGGGGAAAAAGAAGAGAAGAAAACGGCGCTACACACACACACACACCATCACCCAGACCCCCGGCAGAGGTGGCCAATGTGCAATCTGAGGCACTCAGGGCCCAGCATTGTCGTGAAGATGAGTCGCGTCGTGCTGTGTTGACCCGATTCCTGAGTGAGGACGCAAAAAGCCGTTGGCGGTCTAAATTTGGAAAATCGGCCGGAGACCAGACTCACACCGCTGTCCTGTCTGCAGACACGCAGGTTCCGCGCTGATGATGGTCCGCCTTATGTGTCCGTGGCTGAAAGGACCGAAGATACGGTGCAGACGGGACCAGTGCGATGTTGAACACATGTCCATTCCAAGCACGTTCTTGCCACCCCCCTCCCCCCTTCAAAACCAGACCGTGGTGCGCTGCGGGTATAGGTTCAGACGCAGTGTGCATTTGCACACGCGCCGTCCCTGAATCCTGCTGTCTGCAGCATCAGTGCGCACCATCCCCCCCTTGGTACTACGACAAACTACCCCCTGTTTTTTTTTCTCTTTATAGTACATCTGTACTGACGGGAACATTTCCGGAACAACGGTTGCACGTGAAAGAGAAAACAAACGCTAGAAAACGAAGCCAACGAAAAGAGCACAAAGGTTATCTTCCCAGAACGACGAAGGTCACCCGGAGACTTTTAAAACCCCGGAGTTTCAAGCGATTTTTTACTCTGAAAAAGTGCTAACACAGGAACCCCCCCCCAGAGAGGCTTATACCCTGTACACGTGAAGAACAAGAAGGTTCTGCCTTATCATTTTTCATCACCTTTGGTCAGTTGATGCTGGTCATCCGTTGCTTCGTTTATTCGGTGCAAGCCCCAACTCCGGAAATGTTCCCCCTTCGCGTTTCAGAGTTTTTTCTTCATATCCCGTTATGTTCTCCTTCGTCTTTTTTTTGTCTCCCTTTCTTCCAGGGGTTAAGTTAGGAAATATATACTTCTTTACTAGTACAGTTGTACTACAGGGAACACATTTGAGGAACCATTCTTAGGTTATACATGACGGCATAAAACAGAAATTTCAAGCGAAGTTTCAAGCGAACTTTCTCTCTGGGTATCATTTCCTCAGTTATTGTTCAGTTGTTGTTGATGCCGATCGTCCATTACTTCGTTCATCGGTACAACCCCCTCAACGCCAGGGATGTTTGGCTCTCCCCCCCACCAGCCAGAGCCAACAGCCCTTCCCCGGTGAACATCCCATCAAAGTAACAGTGTTGATTCAGGCCGATACGGGCTACATGGCAACCCCTACTCAACATGTATGCACGTGGGGGGCCACATTCATTGCGAATGTGTTCGTGGTGTCGGTCGCAGAAGTTTCTTTTTTTTGGCTAGCCAAAGTGAGAAAAAGAGCGAAAGAGTACGAACAGTAGTGAGTAGAGAAGAGAACGAGTGTAAAAGAAGTTGGCGGTGGCACAAACTACCGGGCCAGCGGACCACCGCAAAAAGATCTCTAATGTTTCCTTATCCCTCAAAACCAGCACCAATAACAACGGTCCCCCCCACCAGCCAGATCCACTCCACCAGGCTTCCTTACAGTCTTCAAGGAGGCGGTTTCGTAAGGTTTTCTACGCTGCGAGGGTGCAACCACGAATTTTGTATCAGAAAAAGCCAAAAAAAAAAAAAAACGCGAAGGGACGGTGCTACGGCATGATTCGGCAACCGCTGCTAAAAGTGTAGTGCATGCTAATCCATGTGGTTCATGTACTTAAGAACTCAATGCTAAAAGAACCACAAACAACGCTAGAACATGACGTGGGCGGCATAGAGAGAGTACAACAACTCTATGGCACCATAAAGTCCAGAAAATCCAACGAAAGAAAACCAAATATACCGTCACTAAAAAAGGCATGCAAAGACGCTGAAAGTAAATAATGTTGTCGACAACGAAAAGCAAAAGAATAAGCCAAAACTACGCATTTCTTTCCGCCGTGCAGCCTCGGAGGGGTTCCCACCCACCTTTTTTTCCAAGCCCCCGGGGTTTAGCCCAACAACCGGGGTTTTGGAGATGGCCCTAACTTAAGTCTCTGCTTCTTCTTATCCTCCTGATTCGTTTTTGCTTTAGCTCGTTTTTTTTTTTTTTTTTTTTTTTTTTTTTTTTCTTTTTTTCTGGGAGCGTGGGAGATTTCTTTTTGCACTGTTGGCAGTCTGTTGCCTTTTGTTCGTGCTCGGAATACTGAAGTGCGCGGCTGCACAACCTCCTTGCGAGAGGTCAACTTGAGGAATCCGTTTCGTACGGGAATCAGACGTTCGTACAGGGGCTGCAGCTTTGTTCTGTTCAGTGTGACCTGGCACGCTTGACGAGATGCCTCTTGGAGTAAATGTTCGGTAGCCCACATGAGACACTCCGGGCGCAGCCTGTAAACGGAACAGAAAGACCCCCCCACACGGGAGACGCAGCAAACGATCACCCCCACGGTGCGCTCCAGCACCGGGAGTTAAACTGTGCGGCGGTCTATTTCTTTTGTATAAGCACCTGCTTTGTAGGAAATGCTTGAGGAGACTGCCAGTCGCGATAGATCAAAGGAGGTAGATGACTTGTAGCCCACACGAAACACAGGTGAATCTGGGTTCAGTGGCGGGCGTAAGCGTTCAACAAAAAAGACCCATTTTGTAGTTGTATTGTTTCTCCCCCTCTAGCCTCCTTCGAAGTAAGCACAAGGCAGCCCCTCGAGTATTTTTGCACACCCGCAAATATTAGCGTGAATCCAGTGTGATCATCCTGTTTTTGTGGGTGTCACACTGGATTGCACACCGGATTTGCCGGTGTATCCCACCCGACACTTTACTGCACAGTCAACCCCCTCCCGGTGCTGAAGTACGTGTACACCGTGCAGCTGGGTTCTAAAAAAGTCTACTGCACTGTGCGAAGAAATAGTAGTTGACGGCTCACTGCATGCATCTCACCAACGCAGGTGAGCTTCCGCGAGTGCGCGTATAAAATCGTTCGATAGAGCAGAGAACGTTCTCATCGTCAACACCCAGCGTCGTTTGCTGCCGTCATCCCTCCTTCACTTTTGCACCCTCCCCCCCACCCCCCGCTGCTTCTTTTCCATCACAATTCAGTCTTCCTATCCTGTTAGTTAGTTTCTTTGCTTGTTTAACGAGCTCAATTGAGCGGACCGCCCCCCTCTTCCGTTTGTATCAAGTGCCTGCAGTTTCGGTCCTCTCCGCACCACACAGCTGATGTGTGGGAGTGACATTCAGGACCATGTCCGGGAGGCCATGTACACTTTGCCCAGTACACATTTCGTCCATTGAAGTTCGTAATTTGAACGGGTCTGATTCAACTTTTCTGGAGGGACTGGTCTTTAGAGGCCTTGTTGTGAGTCAACTTTTCCGAAGGGACTGGCCTTTAGAGGCCCCGAAGCTAGTCAACTTTTCTGAAGGGACTGACCTTTGAAGGCCTTGAGGTGAGTCAACCCTTCTGAAGGGACTGGTCTTGGGAGGCCTTGATGTGAGTCAACCCTTCCGAAGGGACTGGTCTTGGGAGGCCTTGATGTGAGTCAACTTTTCTGAAGGGGCTGGTCTTTGAAGGCCTTGATATAAGTCAACCCTTCCGAAGGGACTGGTCTTGGGAGGCCTTGATGTGAGTCGATTGAACCGGCCCCCCTTGAAAGTTAGTGCGGGCGCTGGACCGTCGCCCTGTCCGCCGTGGCCACGCAGGTCGTCTACCGCAAGACTCGATCCCTTCTTCATCACACTTGAGACGAAGCCAGCGCACACCGTTTGCCTGATGTCGCACTTGTTCTCCGACGCCAAATAGTAGTTTACCATACGGCAGAAGCGAAAAGAACAGGGTGTGGGGAACACAAGTCATTACGGCAGGTCGTCTGCCGCAAGTTCTCCCCCGGACGCGGCCGCTTCTTCATCAACGCACCGGAAACGAAGCCAGCGCACCTACTTTCGAGCGCAAGATAGCCGCTCTGTTTACCTCTCTATCACTCTCTGTAGTAGTTCACTACCATACAGCTGAAGGGAAACCAACAAGTCACTACGGCATTCGGCATTCAAATACTATCATACGGCAGGAGCGAAAACAACGAGTGTGGAACAAGTAATGACAGCATTCAAATGGACTTTCTTAATTAGTTATCTCGCTCTTGACTAGTAGTCATGGCTTCCGATGCTTTTAGGCTCAAATTTTATTCACATGCGGAACGTGCGGAAAAGGTCCAAACAGGTGAGAAACCGTACACCGCGAGAGTAGGAGAAAGTAGAAAGGGAAACGAGAGTTTTCGTTGACCGCACGCTTCTTTGTCTGCCAGCTATTGTCGAGCATTTTCTTCCAAGCTGGCGCTTGTGTAAAAAACTTTGAATTCTTCTCGTTGACCGCACTACCCTGATCTCAAATCCTGGACGTGGTTTCAGGTGGCAACTTTGGCAAATCATCATGATGAAGCAGAAGACGCGAAAGCTGTGCGAGCGAGGTAGGGTGAAGTTCTCCCCGGACGCGGCCCGCTTCTTCATCAACAACAAAACCAGCTACCCGCAGCACCGCCTTGACACGATACGGTTCGTCTGCCCCTCGGAGGACACCTCCCACGCCGCAGTCCTCAGGCTCAATAAAAAGAGCAAAAACAAACTGGTCACCTCTCTATCACTCTCTGTAGTCGTTTACTTTCATACGGCGGAAGTGAAAATAACACGAGTGTGGAACACAAGTAATGACAGCATTCAAATGGACTCTTTTTACTATCTTGCTGTAGACCCAGTATTTCACAATCATAGGAGGGAGACTATCAGGGTGCTGCACAAAGTCATCAAGGCTCTGAAATGGACATCGAAGATGAGTTGCAGCTGCCAGATGACGAGCCCACGTCGTGCGACGAGGCAGAAGACAGCGAAAGCTGCGCGAGCGAGGTAGGGTGGGCAGCGCAAGACGGCGTCGTCGTCGGTTCGGCACTCGCCGCCGCGGCAGGCGCGCAGCCGGAGAGGGAAGAGGCCCAAGCGCTCCGCGCCCTGGCCCCGTACCTCGCCTGTCCCTCTGCCGCAGAGTCGATGACGCTCTCGTCCCTCTTCGCCGCGGCGGCCGTCGCCCTGTCCGCCGTGGCCACGCAGGTCGTCTACCGCAAGTTCTCCCCGGACGCGGTCCGCTTCTTCATCAACAAAACCAGCTACCCGCAGCACCGCCTTGACACGGTACGGTTCGTCTGCCCCTCGGAAGACACCTCCCACGCCGCAGTCCTCGGGCTCAATAAAAGGAGCAAAAACAAACTGGTCACCTTCCGAGTTCACAGGGCAGTCCGACACTCCTGCGTCCTCGGCGCGTTTGCTCGGGCGGGTGTGCAGGAGACGAAGAAGGACCAGTGGAACGTCTACTGGGGCAAGCGTTTGAAGGACGAGGAGTATTTGAAGGTCAACAAGTACCAGCGGATCAACCACTTCCCCGGGACGTGGAAGATCGGGCGGAAGGACATGCTGCTGCGCGGGATGCACGCGATGCGGCGGAAGCACGGCGACGCGTTCGAAATCACGCCGCAGAGCTTCCTGCTGCCGTACGACCTCGCGCTGCTGCTCAACGCAATGGCAGCGGAGAACGGGAAGGCCACATTCATCGTGAAACCACCCGCGTCATCATGCGGTCGCGGCATATTCCTGATCAACGCGCCTTCCAGCGTGCCCCGATCGCTTGAGCCGACGGTGGTCCAACGGTACCTTCCAAACCCACTCCTCATCGATGGGTTTAAGAACGACCTGCGGCTGTACGCGGCAGTGACCAGCTTCAACCCGCTGCGGGTGTACCTATTCACTGATGGGCTTGTTCGGTTTGCGACGGAACGGTACAAAAAAGGGGACACGCACCTCTCGAAGCGCCTGATGCACCTGACGAACTACTCAGTCAACCGGAAGAGCACGAACTTCAAGAAGAGCAAGGGTGAGAACGACGACAGCAGCAGCAAGTGGTCGCTGCGGGGGCTTCGGCGGCACTTCGCTGCGAACGGCTGGGCGTGGGAGCCGGTGTGGGCGCAGATCCAGGACGTCGTGGTCAAGACGCTGCTGACGTGCGAGGACTCCGTCGTGAGCAAACTCGCGATGTTCACTAACGGGCGCAGCTGCTGCTTCGAGATGTATGGGTTCGACGTCATCTTGACCAGCAACTTCGTCCCGAAGCTCCTCGAAGTCAACGTCATGCCTGCGCTGTCCTGCGCGTCTCCCGTCGACAAGAACGTGAAGAACAGGATGGTCTCCCAGCTCCTGAACCTCGTCGGCATCCAGCCCTACGACCGCGCACGGTTCGAAAAATCGGAGGATCTGCGCAAAAAAAAGCGTCTCCTCGGCTTCGCGTCCGGCATCAACCCGCGCGCGGCGGCCGCCGCCGACTCCGCCGACCAGCCCGGCGAGCAGGCCGCCCCCCGGCAGGGGGTGGGGAAGAGGGCGAAGGCCGGGAGGGCTGGGGGGGGACTGACGGAAAAAGCGGGGAAAACGCCGCCCGCGGGATCGAGGCACGTCGGCGAAGGGCCGCGGCGGGGCTGCTGCGCCGCGGAGAGCGCCGGCGAAGGCGGCGCGGAGGAGGCGGAGGCCGGGCTGACCGACAGCACGCCGACGAACAGCGTGTCGATCGACACCCGCTGCTTCCCCGAGGCCGCGGCGGACCAAAACCAGCCGGAAGCCGGCAATTTCGCGTCGGCCGACCTGCGGGGGCTTCCAGCAGAGCAAGCGGAAGCCACGCCTTCCCGCGTCCCGAAACAGTCCGCCGCCGCTTCCGGCAATCCGGGCTCCCCGGGTGGAGGGCAAGACGAAGCAAGCGGGTTGGCGCGCCCAAAAGAGTCGGTCGAAGCGTCCGACCACTTCTCGGAGGAACAGGAAGCAGCCGCGCCAGGGCACTCGAAGAAGTCGGCTGCTGAAGCGCCAAACAGCTTCCCGGAGGAGGAAGCAGCCGCACTGGGACACTCGAAAAAATCGGCCGCCCGCAAGCAGGGCAAGCGGGATTCCGAGGCAACCCCCGCGGAACCCGGAAAGCAGCAGCAGCAGCAGCAAGGCTGCGCCGCGAAGAAGAGGCATGCCGGGGGCACCGGGCCGTCTGCTCTGTCGCCGAAGGCGGCGAGGGACCAGCCGCAGACCCAGCCGGCTACCAGCGCGTTCCCGACGTCGTCGTTCGCCCCGACGAAGGGCGGTCGGCCAGGGGGGGGGGGTGCGGGCGACCGCAGCCTCGTGGGGCTTCCGAGCAGCTTTTTCGCACCCGCAACCCCTAACCAGCAGCAGCAGCAGCAGCACGAGGGGAGCGGCGGGTGGCCAGCCAGCGCTGCGGAGCTGGTGGCGGGGTTGCCCGCAGCGGACAAAGACCTCATCCGCGAGGCAGAGGACGAGCTCTCCCGGTGCTGCGACTTCGAGCGCATCTTCCCCACGCCGTCGTCCCACAAGAAGTACGACGCCTTCTTCACCTGCCAGCGCCGCGGCAACGCGGTCCTCAGCCTCTGGGAGGCCGAAAAAACCCGCTGCGCGGGCCTTCCCCGCGGGCTGCAACCCCTGCACGACTGGCTTGCAGACGGGACGTGTCCCTACCCCTTCCCGGCCCAGGCGAAGGGCGGCGCCGACGGAGAGAGAGGAGGCAAACCGTCGGCTGCCTTCAGGACCGCGCGGGGCGCGAGGAGCAAAGGGGACGAAGCTGCGAGGCGGCGGCTGCACGAGGCGAAGCCCAAGGCGGCCGGGCCCGTGAACGAGGTGTCGGCGCACCGCAGCAAACGGGCGAGTGTTCAGAATCCGGGAAAAGCCGGCCTCCGGCGGCAGCCGGGGGCTGACTCTACGGAGTGGTCGGAATTCACCCGCAATCGGTTCAAATGGGACAGACCGAGCGAGGTCGAATGGTCTTCCGCATCCCCCGCAGACCAGTGGGGCAACGCGTGCAACGAAGACGACGACGACGACGACAACGGTAGCCAGAGCGGCAGCGAGGGCACGGGAGGCTCGTCTAACGCTGCGCGTGACAAGGGGAGGACGTTTGACCTCGCCACGGGGGAGTCTGCGGGCGAAGGGGGTGTGCCGCGGCGCGGGGGCTTCGGGTGGGGCGAAGAACCCAAACAAGACCTGTTCAAGGAGCAGCCGCCGCGGCAGGCGCAGCCGCTGGTGTTTCCCCTGCGGGAGGCGCGGAACCCGATCACTCACCACAGCGACGTCAAGGACACCCGGCACCGGCTGTCCCAAACCCACCCGCCGCCGCCCCACGCGCGTCCGTCGACCGTTGCCAAGGACGCACCGTCTCGGCAGCGCCCTGCGAACCCTGCCAGCCCGTCGCACTTCAAAACCACCCGCACCCTGTCGAACCCCCCGCCCCCCCTCAACCTCCACCACCCCACCTCCGCGCCGCCAAAAAACCCCCGCGCCGCCGCCCAGCGCGCCACGCGCACCGACCCGTCGCTCCACGTCCAGACCCACCCGATCACTCACCGCACCGACCCCCGCGACTTCTCGCACCTCGCTTCCCCCCCGTTGCGCGAGAAGGCGCGGCCGGCCACCCGGCTCCCCGTGCCGACGGGATCGCGCCCGGGTGCTGAATCAGAGCGAAACCGGCAGCTTTACCGCGCCGGCGCGTCGCCTCCCGCACCACCAACGTGCCTCTCGAAGACAGCCGCCGACTTGTCGGCGGAGGCCGCGGGGCAAGCGCCAGCCGCGCACGCCTCCCGGTGCTTCTCCGCCCACGCCGTGCGCCGGCCGAGGGCCTGTTCGCAGACGGGCGCGCTCGCGTCGACGACGAGGGACAGCCGGCAGGCACCCCGGGGGTCCTTGGACCTTACCGTGGGCCACTTTGCGGGCAAAACCGCCGTCGAAGCCGCGCTGCAGCGGCCGCGGTTCGCAGACAGGTGGCAAGCACCCGCACTTGACGTCGACAGGAGCACAGTTTTCACGCTGAATGGCTGCAGGCTACAAGACCGCACGACAATCGACTGAACCCGCCGTGGGAGGGGTCAGCCCAGTGTTGAGTTGGCTATTTCGCTGAAGGCTGATTCACGGCCTCTACGTGCCAGTCCATTCAGGAAGGCTCAATGGCACCCGCCAGGGGGTCCTTGGACCTGACCGTGGGGGCAAAACCGCGCGCTGCAGCGGCCGCGGCTCGCAGACAGGTGGTAAGCACCCGCACTTGACGTCGACAGGAGCACAGTTTTCACGCTGAATGTGTGCAGGCTACAAGACCGCACGACAATCGACTGAACCCGCCGTGGGAGGGGTCAGCCCAGTGTTGAGTTGGCTATTTCACTGAAGGCGCCAGTCCTGTAGGAAGGTTCAATGGCACCAAGGCCAGTTCAGGTGGACTCATGGCGGCCTCTCAAGCCAGTCCCTTCACTAACTGCAAGACCTCTACAGGCCCGTCGTCTTCAGGACGGTTCGACGGCTCTATGGCCTCAAAAGGCCAGTTCTCTGAAGCAAGTTCGGTGGATTTCAAGGCCTCTCAAAGCCAGTCCCTTCACTAAGGCCCCCCCACGCACCCACCAGCGTGCCTCTCGAAGACAGCCGCCGACTTGTCGGCGGAGGCCGCGGGGCAAGCGCCAGCCGCGCACGCCTCCCGGTGCTTCTCCGCCCACGCCGTGCGCCGGCCGAGGGCCTCTTCGCAGACGGGGACGCTCGCGTCGACGACGAGGGACAGCCGGCAGGCACCCCGGGGGTCCTTGGACCTGACCGTGGGCCACTTTGCGGGCAAGAACGCCGTCGAAGCCGCGCTGCAGCGGCCGCGGTTCGCAGACAGGTGGCAAGCACCCGCACTTGACGTCGACAGGAGCACAGTTTTCACGCTGAATGGCTGCAGGCTACAAGACCGCACGACAATCGACTGAGCTCGCCCGGGTGCCAACCCAAGGTTTTGAGTAGGGAAGTTCAGTGTCTAACAGCCAGTCCTTTCAGAGAGATTCAAAGGCCCCCAGGCCTCTCTCTAACGACCAATTCTCTCAAGGAAGCTCAGTGGATTCACGGCCTCTAAAAGCCAGTCCCTTCAGAGCTCTAACGACCAGTTCCCTCAAGGTAGTTCAGTGGCTTCAAGGCCCTACAGGTCAGCCCCTTCACCAACTTCAAGACCTGTAAAGGCCAGTCTCTTCAGGGAGGTTCAATGGCTCGAAGGCCTCTCAAAAGAAGTTCAGTGGATTCACGGCCTCTCAGCCAGTCCCTGCACTAACTTTAAGACCTCTGAAGGCCAGTTCCAACAGGGAGCTTCAATGGCTCGAAGGCCTCTCAAAAGAAGTTCAGTGGATTCACGGCCTCTCAACTAAATACAAGACCTACAAAGGCTAGTCCCTTCAGGCAGGTTCAACGGCTCCAAGGCCTTCAAAGGCCAGATCCCTCAAGGAAGTTCAGCGGATCAAAGCCCGTGATAATTATTTCTGACTCCCTCACTTCTGTGTGCTTCTGACCCCTCCCCGCTTTGTATGTACGTTCCTGAGGTTGGTTTCACAACCCCCAACTCCCTCCCCTAGGGCTATGTAGGAAGGAAACATTGGAAACGTTTCCGTTTCCGTTTCCGCCCCCTACTCCCTTCTGCCGCGTTAAATCACGGACGCGCTTCTCTGTCTCTGTCAGGGACTTCTCTAGCTTTACTTTATCGAAAGTATGCCAATACTGCAGGGAATGGTTGACTTCACTTCTTGAGTGCTAACCAGATTGCGGGAGTCGGAGAACCTGCACGGTGAGGTCCAGCCTCAGAAGCTGGAGTTAAAGAGGATGTGCCCGCGTCACACCCGAAAAGCGGGTGTGCTACAACTAAAACGCGTGTAGATCCACACCCGAAAAGCTGCTGCAACCAAAAACGCGTGTAGATCCACACCCTAAAAGCGGGTGTGTCACCCGCCTTTTTAACTCCAGCTTTACCTCCAGCCGGGGCTGGACCCCACCGTGTAGCAGAGCCTCGCAGGACCGACCCCCGCCTTCCGTGGGGAAAAAGCAAACGCACGCATGAAACGTACCAGCGCGCAGGTGAGCTCCGCTGGTGCGCACACACAAATCTGCCAAGAGCTGCGCTACTCAACTATGCTTCTCCAGGGGTTGTGGCTTGCTACCTACGCGGACCGAATGCTGCCGTTTTCGATGCATCAGCCTTCGCTGAATAAACCGGTCCCCCCCCTGATAGACCATGGGCTACCTGCACCGGGCACCCACTCCGGATTGCTGGAGTCGTTTTGCGGTCGTTTGTGCGGTCGGCCTCACTCCCTCAATGCGGGAGTGGCACTCCTTCAATGCGGGTGTGGCACTCCTTCAATGCGGGAGTGGCACTCCTTCAATGCTGGTGGGACCCACTCAATGCGGGAGTGGCACTCCCTCAATGCGGGAGTGGCACTCCTTCAATGCTGGTGGGACCCACTCAATGCGGGAGTGGCACTCCTTCAATGCGGGTGGGACCCACTCAATGCGGGAGTGGCACTCCCTCAATGCGGGAGTGGCACTCCTTCAATGCGGGTGGGACCCACTCAATGCGGGAGTGGCACTCCCTCAATGCGGGAGTGGCACTCCTTCAATGCTGGTGGGACCCACTCAATGCGGGAGTGGCACTCCCTCAATGCGGGAGTGGCACTCCTTCAATGCTGGTGGGACCCACTCAATGCGGGAGTGGCACTCCTTCAATGCGGGTGGGACCCACTCAATGCGGGAGTGGCACTCCCTCAATGCGGGAGTGGCACTCCTTCAATGCGGGTGGGACCCACTCAATGCGGGAGTGGCACTCCCTCAATGCGGGAGTGGCCACTCCCGCACTTTTTCACTCCCGCATTGACTTAGCATATGGCTGCTGAAGTCCGGGGTGGGGCCCACCGTGACCCACCGTGACAGCCGGCAGCAGGCAAATTCGACGCAGTTCCAGGGGATAGGGGCGGACCGGCTTCACGGTGTTTTGTGAAGGCCGAAACGACGAAGGCAGCGCGGTTTGGTCAGCAGAGTCCTTCGCCTGAACACGGAACAGGGTATGCACGGTGGAGTCCAGCCTCAGAAGCTGGAGTTAAAGCTGTTAAGAAGTTAAAAAAGCGGGTGATCGCACCCGTTTTTCGGGTGTGGATTTGCACGTGGCTTGGTTGTTGCACACCCGCTTTTCGGGTGTGGATTTGCACGTGACTTGGTTGTTGCACACCCGCTTTTCGGGTGTGACCCGAGCACACCCTTTTGTAAATTTGTTGCTTTAGCGTGTGGGCCTTTGAAGCGTGGATGATGCCTCTCGCGCTGCTCCCCTTGAGGTTCCTGGCTCATGCCAAAGCGCCGCCGCCCGGGTTAAGGGGTTGCGGCATCAGGCGTGGGCCAGGGCCAGGGAGGCTGTTCGGAGGGGTCACCACCCACCGTTCGCGGGCTTCGTTACTTCACTGCCCCCGGCTCTCCCCGGCCTTCGTCATCCCGGGGGAGGGTTCCACGGCCATCCCCGCCCGCGTGAGGAATGGACTGATGCTGTGCCGCGGGTTATTCCGTGCGTTCTCGCGACGTCGCCACGTAGGCCTGACCATCACACTAATGCAACAAATTGCCACCTTCGGGACGGCCTAGCGAACGCCGAGAAAGAAGAAAGCCGACGCGCACGGGCGGGGTGCAGACCGGGATCGTCAACCAACCGCCCGACAGCGGCTGCAGCGGCAGCAACGGCAGCGACATCGACAGCTTCTGAGGCTGGACCTCACCGTATACACGATCAATCGGCACGCACAAACACAATACTTAAGCCCGAGACTGTCAATGGACACTGTAGAAAATTTATGTGGCGCCCAAGTTTACGTAGGCTATGTAGATTCTTGCGAGTCTCCGCCCCACGCCCGCACCCTCCGCTTCCTCCCACCCCTCTTTTTCGCCTCTTGTGGCGAGACAATCCATATATTTTTGTCCATGTACCTACACTCTACGCGTTTCTTTCTTTTTATTTTTAGCCACATGCAATGTGTGAGGAACCTGAACCGCCCAAGTAGGACCTTCTGATCGTGATCATTTACAAATTTGCCACCTGAAACCACGTCCAGGATTTGGGCGCAGGGTAGTGCGGTCAACGAAAACTCCAGTTTCCCTTGCTACTTTCTCCTACTCTCGCGGTGTACGGTTTTTTAGCCACACACGCAATGTGTGTGAGAAAAACTGCCAACCGGATCATGATCAATTGCTGCCTGAAGGAAACCACGTCCGGGATTTGTGTTCACGGGATGGAGCGGTCAACGAAAAGTGAAAACCTAGCAACTGCCTCCTCAAGAGGGCATCCTTGCTACAGCGAAGAGCGAACAGAAAAAAGTAATGTTGCCAGGGAACGTGTCAGTTAGACTTTGGCGGACAATGTCCGGCATGGGGGAGTCTCAAGGGGAGTGGTCTCGGGCCTTATTTTTTGGGGTTTGAAGTGCCGCCATATGTCCGCCACCGGGATAAAAAGGGGGGCGCGAGAGGCGTCGGCCTATAGGACAAAGCCATGGTTTGCCATGCCGTCATTTGTCCGTCAAAAAATATAAAGGTGGGGGAGGGGGGGGGGTTCTCCGCTGCCGGCAAGTGTCCGCCAAAGTCTAACTGACACGTTCCCGCAGCGGTTTAAACCTGAACGCGAACAGGTCAAATTGCCTTTTCCAGCCTTTCACTTACTGGGGGGGGTCGAATACAAGAGGTACCTCTTCTATTCGGCGTGCCGATCCTGCAGTTTTCCCGAAAAAGAAATGGAAAAAAGTACCGCACACCCGGAAACCGCGGGAACTCCCTTCTTCTTGAAAGACGCACATAATTTGTGGTCCCCGGGTCTATTTTTCACGGTTCTCTTCATCGGAGCTGAACGCGAGCACAAATTCGCGGAAAAAGGTCTGCTACACGGGCCTGCAAAGAAATGTCACCAACCAGTGGGTCGATTCCCGTCCTTTCCATTGAAAACCTGTGGGTTCCACGCCCGGTGCCCCGCATCTGGTAAAGACCCACGAACCACGCACATAATTCTTGGTCCCCGGGTCTATTTTTCGCGGTTCTCTTCAACGGAGCTCATCGCGATCAGAAAACCGTCGAAAAAGGTCTGTTATGCGGACCAAGAAAAAATCCAACTTTTTTCCAGATTTCCAAAATGCCTCTTGTATTCAAGGTACCTCTTCTATTCAAGGTACCTCCTGTATTCGACCCCCCCCAGTAAAGGCCGACGACAAACTATGATACGATGCCAAAACCTCCCCCCTCCCCTTTGCACTAAGTACATGGGTGTTAGGACCACTCTTAGCGAGTCTAGAGGTAACCTTTTGCTCAGTCCGGCGTTTGCGCAAACCCGAACCTTTTTGTCCAGTCCGGCGTTTGTGCAAACCCGAACCTTTTTGTCCAGTCCGGCGTTGGTGCAAACCCGAACCTTTTTGTGTCCAGTCCGGCGTTTGTGCAGCCCGAACCGTTTGCCCAGTCCGGCGTTTGTGCAAACCCGAACCTTTTTGTGTCCAGTCCGGCGTTTGTGCAGCCCGAACCGTTTGCCCAGTCCGGCGTTTGTGCAAACCCGAACCTTTTTGGCCAGTCCGGCGTTGGTGCAAACCCGAACCTTTTGTGCCCAGTCCGGCGTTTGTGCAGCCCGAACCGTTTGCCCAGTCCGGCGTTTGTGCAAACCCGAACCTTTTTGTGTCCAGTCCGGCGTTTGTGCAACCCGAACCGTTTTGCCCAGTCCGGCGTTTGTGCAAACCCGAACCTTTTTGTCCAGTCCGGCGTTGGTGCAACCCGAACCTTTTTGCCCAGTCCGACGTTTGTCCCGTTCGGCGTTTGTGAAAACCCGAACCCGTTGAACCCTGATGGCAAGTTCGGTTGGGATGATAGCAAGTCCGGGGCGCGTACCCGGGGGGAGGGCCCCCCCGGACCGAAAACCTTGATGCTAAGTTCGGGATGATGGCAAGTTGGGGGCCCTTATCCAGGGGGCCCTGGTGAACCTTTGATGCTGAGTGGAGACCCGGAAAAAAGTCCATCGGCGGGAACCGAACCTCCCACCCGTAGGTAACGAACGTCGTCAACTGACGACTGTGCCACGCCGTTGTCCGCCGCGAGTGGGGCACACCTGGTATAGCGGTCAGGGCGCCAGATTGATAACCTGAGGGTCGCTGGTTCGATTCCCTGGCTGGCCAACTTCTCCAGGCGTTTGGGGATGAACTCCCAGATGAAAGCTCTAGTTCACACAGTACTTGTACTGCTAGCGGAAATTGCTCCGCAGTAAAGGATGGCTTCCATACTTGATTGTATGGTCTCCCAACCATCCCCATCAAGGGACCTCAGAGGAGTGGAGTAAGGTGCCCTGGTGGCCCGAACTAAAAAAAAAAAAAAAAAAAAAAAAAAAAAAAAAAAACGAGTTTTTTTTTTTTTTTTTTAGATGAGGCACCTTTTCCTTCTATCCTGTCTTCTTTGGAGAACAAAAAGGAAAGGAGAGGAAGAGGCCAGCTGGGCGAGTTCTGTTCTGTTCTGTAGGGCGGAACGAAGCCCGGGCAAGACGAGGCAAGACGGTCTCTAACAGGCAAGCGTACAGTGGTTCTTTGTGCCACCATTTACTTCGTTGTGTTGTTTGTGGTGGAGTGATGACTACTACTTGTTCGTTTTTTGGTTTTTTGTTTCACGTAAATTGTTTTTCCTTCTGGCTACGGTTCTTGTTTCTCGTTACTGGGTTCGCTTTCTGGTAATGGTTTTCGGTTTACGTAAATTGGTTCACTTTCTGATAGCGGTTTTCGGTTCACGTAAAAGTTTGAGGTCCTACTCCAAGTCCGAGGGCGTGGTCAGGGCGCGCAGCTTTTCATGTTTCAATGCTGTCTCCTCCGTGCCGTACCTTCTCGGGTGAGCATCGGACCTCAGTTTTGTTTGCGATGATAACGGGTTCATGTTCTCTTCTTCTCTCGTTCGCCATTTGTTTTCGCTTCGCTTTGCCTTCGTTTCGTCGCTCTTCGAGGTTGCTTCGACGTCGGGGGTCGGCCGTCACGCAGTCCGGTCGTGACTGTTCCTCGGACGCGCTCTCGTGGGCCGGGGGGGTTGTCCCTCCGACGGACGAGGCGGGGCCCGGTTTGCGGTGGTTGAGTCGGGGCCGAGTCCGATTACGGGCGTGCTTCCGCTGGCCTCGAGTTCGCGTGTTTGTGTCGCGGTTCTCGTGGCGGGTGGGCGGGATTCGGTGGGCTACTCGTCGGGTGTGGTCGGCACGAGTATCCGGTACTCCTCCGCGAGAAAAAATTTCGACGAATTTTGAATTCTCAAAAGTACCATGAAAAAACCGTCCGGGGTGGGGGTACCCCACGGCCTGCCCCAGAAAAGTGGGATAGCTCGCTAGAGAGCTAAATTTGAGAATTTCAAATTTACCAACCTCTAGACTCGGATAAAATACCTTTTGACGTCACCCCATACTGTATGCCGGCCCCGAAGCCCTGTCTGTGCGGCCCAAACGGGCCCTAAACGGTTTTTTGGCGGGCCAATTAGAGGTAAAGGGGCCTCACACAGAAGGCCCACAATTGGGCCCAGACGGGGTTTCGGGGCTAGTAAGGGGTGGCGTCGAAAAGTATTTTAAGAGTACAAAGGGGAGGGGGCGGTTTTTGGCATCGTCTCATATGGGTTCCAAAAATGGTCCGCCTCATCATCGCGCGTTGAACGAAGAACCGACAAACGCAGATAAGAGCCTACACCCTTGGAATTCTGCTTACTGGTCTGTCTGCGCCTTGTGTTCGGTGACGTAAAGTCTGCCGGATACATCTTGGTGCAATGACTGCAAGAAAGAACGAAGAGGAATCAAACCGTCCAGGGTAAACCTATCACTTACATTGCGTAGGGGCAAGGTGAAACTACCCGTCCAGGGGACATACGGAAATAAGCTTGTCTGGACAAGGTCACACGGGGAAGGGAGGGTGGGGTTTATCCGAGTCTAGAGGTTGGTAAATTGAAATCCTCAATTTAGCTCTCTAGCGAGCTATCCCACTTTTCTGGGGCAGGCCGTGGGGGTACCCCCACCCCGGACATTTCTCTACCGTTTTTTTTTTTTTGGCATTTTTGAGAATTCAAAATTAGTCGAAAAAACTTCTCGCGGCGGACAACGGCGTGGCACAGTCGTCAGTTGACGACGTTCCTTACCTACGGGTGGGAGGTTCGGTTCCCGCCGGTGGACTTTTTTCCGGGTCTGCACTCAGCATCAAAGGTTCACCCGGGGCGGTCCGGAGGGGCCCTCCCCCCTGGATAAGGGCCCCCAACTTGCCATCATTAAGGTTTTCCGGGGGGGGGTCCGGGGTACGCGCCCCGAACTTGCTATCATCCCAACCGAACTTGGCATCAGGGTTCAACGGGTTCGGGTTTTCACAAACGCCGAACTGGACAAAAAGGTTCGGGTTTGCACCAACGCCGGACCTGGGCAAAAGGTGCGGATTTGCACCAACGCCAGGCTGAGCAAAACAATTCGGGTTGGACAAACCGGACCGGCAAGAAGCTTCGGGTTTGCACAACGCCCGACTGGACAAAAAGGTTCGGGTTTGCACAAACGCCGAACTGGACAAAAAGGTTCGGGTTTGCACCAACGCCGGCCCTGGGCAAAAGGTGCGGATTGCACCAACGCCAGGCTGAGCAAAACAATTCGGGTTGGACAAACCGGACCGGCAAGAAGCTTCGGGTTTGCACAACGCCCGACTGGGCAAACGGTTCGGGTTGCACAAACGCTGGACTGGACAAAAAGGTTCGGGTTTGCGCAAACGCCGGACTGGACAAAAAGGTTCGGGTTTGCACAAACGCCGGACTGGACAAAAAGGTTCGGGTTTGCACAAACGCCGGCCTGGGCAAAAAGGTTCGGGTTTGCACCAACGCCGGCCCTGGGCAAAAGGTGCGGATTTGCACCAACGCCAGGCTGAGCAAAACAATTCGGGTTGGACAAACCGGACCGGCAAGAAGCTTCGGGTTTGCACAACGCCCGACTGGGCAAACGGTTCGGGTTGCACAAACGCTGGACTGGACAAAAAGGTTCGGGTTTGCGCAAACGCCGGACTGGACAAAAAGGTTCGGGTTTGCACAAACGCCGGACTGGACAAAAAGGTTCGGGTTTGCACAAACGCCGGCCTGGGCAAAAAGGTTCGGGTTTGCACCAACGCCGGCCCTGGGCAAAAGGTGCGGATTTGCACCAACGCCAGGCTGAGCAAAACAATTCGGGTTGGACAAACCGGACCGGCAAGAAGCTTCGGGTTTGCGCAACGCCCGACTGGGCAAACGGTTCGGGTTGCACAAACGCTGGACTGGACAAAAAGGTTCGGGTTTGCACAAACGCCGGACTGGACAAAAAGGTTCGGGTTTGCGCAAACGCCGGACTGGACAAAAAGGTTCGGGTTTGCACAAACGCCGGCCTGGGCAAAAGGTTCGGGTTTGCACAAACGCCGGACTGGACAAAAAGGTTCGGGTTTGCACAAACGCCGGCCTGGACAAAAAGGTTCGGGTTTGCACAAACGACGGACTGGGCAAAAAGGTTCGGGTTTGCGCAAACGCCGGACTGAGCAAAAGGTTACCTCTAGACTCGCTAAGGGTGGTCCTAACACCCATGTACTTCCCGTCCAACGACACCTGCCCCAACCACCTGGTTCTTGGGTGGCTTGACGACTGCGCAGCAGTATTCCCGCAGTGAGACTGTAATAGCATGGGTGGCCCTGATGGCCCCCGGTGCCTGGTTTCATGTCCTACAAGTGTGCACCGACGCCTGCCGAAAGGTGTGTCTTGAGTCTGACTATCGCCCAGCTTTTGTCTGGCTTTCGTCTGCCTTCGTCGCTGAGACCCTATTCTAGTCGTGGGGATTCGGTAGGACTGCATCACGACCCTTCCTCTTTTTTTTGTTGTACAGTGCCGGGTCGGCGTTGTGGGTTCACCGTTTTCCTCTTTTTAGTACTAACAATCTTGTGGGTTGCCCTTCAATGTATTGTGCAGGCTAAAAAGACGTAGGCAGCGTGTTTTGGTGGTTGATCAGAATTCCTTACCTGAATACACACAGGGTAAATACAAGTGGGAAAACGATCAACCGGCACGCACAAACAAAACGAAGCGCCTGTCTTTTTTTAAAATGCCGGCGACCTTATCATTCGCTTTCGTGCTGCCGATTCTTGTTCCTTTCGTCTCTTCGCTTCTGAATTCGAAGGTTTCCCCTCCCCTCCGGGGAACCTTCTCCCCCGTGACGGGTTGTGTGTCCGTGGCTTCGAGGACCGAACCACCGCACAGACAGGACCAGTGGCGGTGTTGAGCACGCATCCATTCCCAGCACGTTCTTGCAATCCCCCCACATCTCCCGCCCCCCATTCAATCTTGTGTTACGCCGCGGCGAAAAAAGATCCGGCCTTGTAAAAAAAGGAAAGAAGAAACCCAAATTCAAGCAACACCCGCGCCAACCCGAGCTACCAAAAACTTGGCAAAAGGAAGCAACCGCCTCCCCGGCTGATGCCGCTTTGCCGTCGTTGGGGAAGGAACGAAGAAGAAGAAGAGAAAAAGAAAAAGTCCGCTCCTGGTCCAGGAACGTGACGGTCAACCACAGCTTGCAAAGCTTGAGTCGGAGGCAGCTCAGTGCCACAACCCCGTCCGCTCTGCCCTGCGGCTGACCGTCTCGACGAGCTTGTGTTCAGCGCGAGCGTCAAGCCCTAAGGTGCGCCAAGCCTTGATGCTTTAGTTTGGGAAATCGGTAGCCACTTGACCCGTAGGCCCGTGGCTCTGCAGTACCGCCGAACACGTGAAGCTTGCTCCCGTGTAGCAGGCTTTCCCTGGTGCCAAGGGAGGAACTCTAAAAAAAAAAGAAGAAAAAAAACTGCGTCGGTCTCATCGGGCTACCTTGCTTTTCCGCTTTTTTTTCTCTTCTCTTGAAAGTGACGCTCATACTGCGGGGAATAGTTGACTAGACCTCTTTGAGTTTGTGCCAACCACGATTTGGGGAGTTGGGAGAGCCTAACCATGGCCAAAAGCAGGACCGAACCTGGAAAAGCGAAGAATAAACCTGAGAAATGGCCTTGGACAAATCCGCTGCAAAAGCCCTGGCTCAAGCCGTTGCCACGTGAACAGGGAAGGTTCTCAGGCTGCCATCTTGGGAAAAGGACTCTTCTTAAACCTTCTTCGATTCAAAGGCCCCATCTCAAAAGGAGCAGCGCGAGACGCATCATCCCATCTCAAAAGGAGCAGCGCGAGACGCATCATCCCATCTCAAAAGGAGCAGCGCGAGACGCATCATCCCATCTCAAAAGGAGCAGCGCGAGACGCATCATCCCATCTCAAAAGGAGCAGCGCGAGACGCATCATCCCATCTCAAAAGGAGCAGCGCGAGACGCATCATCCCATCTCAAAAGGAGCAGCGCGAGACGCATCATCCACGATTCAAAGGCCCCCGCACAACTGCTTAAACAGTTATACGATCGTAGGAATGAGAGAGGGCGCTGAAAATGGGGATCGCGTACCTTTTCCAGCAGCTTCACCGTTGTATTCTGTTGCCTGACGACACCGACGTCCAGACGCTTCGCAAGACGATCTACCCGAGCTTCGTGGTTGCCTCATGTTTTTCATGGCACTCACCGTTCTGGAGGAGGCTGGCTCTGTGCTGTTCTACGTCGGTATGGCGACCTGCGCGTGGGGAGGCTTGTTGCTGGCGTTCGTCTTGTACCAGAAACGCGTGAGCAATTTGAACATATCCATGTACATTGCAGGCGGCGCCGCCTGTCTGTACATTTTCGACCTGTGGGGTGCTGCCATGATTCACGAGCCGCCTTGGCCTCTTCTCGTGTTACTGGCGGATCTAGCGCTGGTGTGCAAGTTGCCGCCGAGGGTAAGCATTTTCCTGGTGGTCAGCGGCGTCGTTTGGCTGTCCATTACTTACACGGAGGCCGTGTTCAGGTTCGGGCTGTACGACATTATTCTGACAGACTCCGAAAACGTTCCTCGGGCGGACTGCGAGTGCAGCCGGCCGCCATGCAAGAGGCCTTTGGAAGAAGGGTTGAACTCCTTCTTAACAGCAGCATTTGTATTCGTCACCGACTTTTTCATCACCCGAGGCTTCGCGCAGAAGCTGCACGCGCAGCAGGCGAAGATGCAGAGAAGCATCGAAGCTGCGCGGGATGTTTCCACTTTGTTGGTTCAGTTCCAGCTTGCCGAGGCTGAGGCACTGCTGCTGAAGTGCCTGAAGAGTTCGTCGAGGTCTTGGCGGACCTGCTTTCCAACTTGAAGAAGTACGAACCGTTCCTACCGCAGTCCTGTTTCCCGTACGCGGATGACGACAGCGAGGACTTGACGCAATCAACCGGCGAACACGAAAACAGCGCCCACACATCCATCGTGGTCTCAGAGCATCGAAGCTCGGCTCCGTCCGTCCCCCCAGGTTGTGGTCACCATCTCCGGTCCTCCAAATCGGGCGGCGAGTACATGCGCCGAAGTGTATCGATTGCAGCCTTCAACGTGCGAGGGCTTCACGGAATGTTAGACTCCCATGCGCTGGACAACGCCTCTCAGACAGATATCATACACCTGCAAGAAGCACTCCTCTCCCTGGCTGTCCAAACCGTCGGCAAAGCGAAGGGTATCGTGGACTTCTTCATGGGAGATCACGTTACGTGTTCGTGGAACGCATCACGCCCGTGCATCAGTCATCGGAACATGTCAGTATTGGCAGCTTACGAGATAGGTGTTGGTTTGCAGAAGACAGGCATCGTGACACATTGTGGGGTCTCGCGTGGCGAGGCGCTCTGTGGGAACGTGGGAACGGAGACGCTGAGGAGATTCAATATAGTCGGCCACGTGTATTCGCTGGCTCACGACATCACTTCAGTAGCCAAGGATTGGGAGATCAGACTGCTGGTGCTGGCTAGGGAGGTGATGAATGCGTACGAGGTGGTGGCCGTGCCGGAAATGGTCACCTATTGCAAGGGGTCGATGTCTTTTCCTCTCATTCTGTGGAAGGTCGAACGTGCGAACGAAGGCGAAGAAGGCGCAGAGTGGATACACAGTGCAGTCTCCAAGAATGATGCAGGTTGACTTCATGAACCAACTCACCGTTGCACACCTGCAGGGACAGCAACATGAAATGGAAAACCTGCTGGCGGCGCAGTTGACTCCGCAGCCCCCGTGTGTATTAGAGCTTGTTGCATGTCTCAGGAGTTCGCATGGTGTCGACAAGATTGCTACACGACTGCCTCTCGTCACACCCCGTTTTCATTACGATGACAACCGCGTGCATCCCGTCACAGCCTCGACGTGCGATGGCTAACCCATGCTTCGCGACTCGTGGTTTGTCGTCGGGACACCTCGGCAGGCTTTTAGGGGCCCTGATGTGAGCCAGCTTTTCTGAAGAATCTGGCAGTAGAGTTTGATGTGAGCCAGCTTTTCTGAACGCCGTGGACGTGCCTCTTTCCAACTTGCTGTCGTCGATGACCTTAAGCGTTTACCTCGTGATCAGTGGCATCTTTCCATCACTGTACTTGTTCGCTATCGGCCTCCGGGAGATATTTAGCTTTAGCAGAGGGATAGCTCAGCATTCCCAAACTGAGCGACTCGTGCTCGCAAGGAGTAAACCAACATGGCTCGTCGAGGAAAACGGGACTCTCACCCTCTGTGGATACCCCATTCCAGGAGACTTAACATCGCATGCGCAGCAGGCGAAGATGCATCGCGAAGATGCAGGCGGGATTTCCGATTTGTTTGTTCAGTTCCAGCTTGCCGAGGCTCAATAAAATATTCAGAAAAATGGGCACACGGCCATTTGTTTAGGCCGACAAACTCCTTTCCACGGCTCCTCCCCGGGGAAGCTCCATTTTCTGGCTTCTCCTGATGGTCACGCACTTACACTGTACATTCGGTGGAATGAGCTTCTGCTTATTCCTCCGTAGCACCTTCTTCAGTTATACCGCCCCGGCTTCATATCTTCGCGTTTACCGTTTTTGTATGAACACGAGCAGCAGCTGTCAAAAGTCTCCAACGAGTGCCGCCATCCTCGACAGCGTGTGCACCCAGGGCCAGTGATGCTATCAAACGTTCGCAACCGTGCGTTTGACAAGATTGATCAAGCGCAAACTTTTGACGAACGTGCAAAACGTGACGTTTGTGTATCGCCGTTAGCTTCATCGGAAAGATCTGACACAAACCTTTGAAATGCGTCCTTCATCGGGCAGAAATCCTGCTCCGAGCTCTCAACGGATACCTGAGGAGTGCCATGGAGCCCGCCCTTTTCCCGAATTAACTCTCCCCCTTCATCCTTAAGTGGTTAAGGAGGATAGATGGATGTTCTGAAAAGTAGCATATGGGATGGGATCTGAATATCTGAAGAGAAACGTTAGTACCTCGTTTATCGTCAAATACCTACTATGTGTGATTGAGACAGCAGAAAACGCTTGTAACTGAGTCGTTCTCGTGGGATCAAGTAGAAAGTTACACGGAGGCGTAACCACATGTGACAGTAAATAGTAAAGTAAAAGCGACACAAAGTACGTAAAGGAACGAAAACACACTGCCCAGACCCTGCTCTAACAGCACAAAAGGAAAACCCCCCCTCCCCTGCCTCACAAGTCAAACGGAGACTTCAAAAAACCGACCGCTTACTACAAGAAACAGTCAGTGAACAGTGGGCTCTGCCCTGTTCACTCGCTGTTACTAGGAGCATCGCTGTTGCTTTCTTTTGCTGCGCTGAGTGATATGCTTAAGTTTAGCGCGTAGATCTTCAACAGCTGAGGTCACTAAAAGTAGTAGTTGGCAGCGTACTACATGAAACTTACCAAAGCAGGTGAGTTCCGCTAGAGCGCACAAACAAAACGGGTTTTCATAAAAATATAAATAATTTATAGAATTCGATTTCACGTGGCCCCTGCAGTGCTGTACCTGTACTGTACAGTACTGCAGTCACGCGACACGGTGTGTCACTGCTGTTCGAAGCTTGTCACCCACCATCTCCGTAGTTTGATAGACGTGCACACTGCCACCGCAAACCTATATCTCACGACCCCCCTCCGTTCCCTTGTTTGCGTGCGCGGGGCGACGGTTGCAGGCACTCAGACACCACAGGCCCAAAACCGGATTTTTGGCTGAAACCGGCTTCTTGGCTCGGTCAGACAAAGTGCTAAAGTCCCCTGCACCAGACCGGAAAAGAAAACAACAAGACATGATGTTTTCCATCGATCGCTTCACTCATGCTGGTGGAAAACAGTGTTTCCCTTTACAGGTCATCGAATTGGGCGCAGAAATGGGGAAGGCTGTTTCAGGCACAGGTGTCACAGTGCCACAATAGAAATGCATTAGCGCTTGAAATTACACGTTTGCGACACTTTTGAGAAAATGACGAAAATAGGTGTCTCACTTCACCGGGGGGGGACCCGGGGGGGGCAATTGGATAAAATGGGTTGCGCATACCCTTTTCATCAGCTTCGCCGTTGCATTTCATTGCCCGGCGACACGGACATCCAGACGGTTCGCAAGACGATCTATCCGAGTTACCTGGTGGCTTCTTGTATATTTATGGTGGTCACTATGTTTTTGGAGGAACCCGGATCTGTTCTGTTCTGTGTCGGCGCTTTGCTCCTCGCCACCGCCAGCACGTTGCTGACGGTCGTCGTGTGCCGGAAGTACGTGGGCAATTTGAACGTAACCGTGTGCATTGCGGTCGGCGCAGCCGGTCTGTATATCGCCGACCTGACGAGCGCTGCCAGGAGTCGCCCGCGGACTTGGCCCATTCTTGTGTTACTGGCGGATCTAGCATTCATGTGCAGGTTGCCGCCGAAGGTAGGCGCTTGCCTGGTGACCAGCGGCGTCGTTTGGCTGTTCATTACCTTCGCGGAGTCGGTGTTCAGGTTCGGGTTGTACGACATAGTTCTGGCAGGCCCCGAACACGCTCCTGAGTTGGATTGCGAGTGCAGCCGGCCGCCGTGCGAGAGGCCTTTGTATGAAGGTTTGCACTCATTCGCAACAGCATCGTTTGTCTTCGTTATGGACTATGTCATCACACGTGGCTTCGCCGAGAAACTGCATGCACAGCAGGCGAAGATGCAGAGAAGCATCGAAGCCGCGCGGGATGTCTCCGCTTTGCTGGTTCAGTTCCAGCTTGCCGAGGCTGAGGCACTGCTGAAGTCGCGTGGGGACGACGGGTCCGAAATTCCTGCAGAGTTCGTCGGTGTCTTGGCGGACCTGCTTTCCAACCTGAAGAAGTACGAACCGTTCCTACCGCAATCCTGCTTCCCATACGCAGATGACGACAGCGAAAACTCGACGCAATGCACCAGTGAGTACGGACGGCACCCTTCAATTGCGAAACCGAGCGTGACTTCGGATCATGGAAGCGCGGCTTCGACTTTTCAGCAAGGATTCGGCTGCTTCCTTCAGTCCTTCAAATCCGGCGGCGAGTACATGCGCCGAAGTGTATCGATTGCAGCTTTCAACGTGCGAGGGCTTCACGGGACGTTCGACTTCTGTGCGCTGGACAACGACTCGAAGACAGACATCATACGTCTGCAGGAAGCACTCCTCTCCCTGACTGTCCAATCCGTCAGCAATGCAAAGGGTATCGTGGACTTCTTCATGGGAGATCACGTTACGTGTTCGTGGAATGCATCACGCCAGTGCATCAGTCATCGGAACATGTCGGTATTGGCAGCTTACGAGATAGGTGTTGGTTTGCAGAAGACAGGCATCGTGACACATTGTGGGGTCTCGAGTGGCGAGGCGCTCTGTGGAAACGTGGGAACGGAGACACTGAGGAGGTTCAACATAGTCGGCAACGTTTACTCACTGGCTCACGACATCACTTCTGTAGCCAAGGATTGGGAGATCAGACTGCTGGTAGAGACCATGCTGGCTAACGATGTAAAGAATGCTTACGAGGTGGTGGCCGTGCCGGAAATGGTCACCTACTGCAAGGGTTCTCTGTCTTTTCCTCTCATTCTGTGGAAGGTCGAACGTGCGAATTACGGCGAAGAAGGCGCTGAGTGGATGTACACAGTGCAGTCTCCCGAGATGATGCAGGTTGACTTCATGAATCAACTCACCGTTGCACACCTGCAGGGACAGCAACACGAGATGGAAAACCTGCTGGCGGCGCAGGGGACTCCGCATCCCCCGTGTGTTCTAGAGCTTGTTACGTGGCTCAGGAGTTCGCATGGTGTCGACAAGATCGCTACACGACTGCCTCTCGTCACACCCCGTTTTCATTACGATGACGACCGCGTGCATTCTGTCACAGCCTCGGAGTGCGATAGCTGACCGATACTTCGCGACTCGTAGTGTGTCGTCGGGGCACGTGCAGACAAGCCTCGGCAGGCTTTTAGAAGGCCTGATGTGAGTCAGCTTTTCTGAAAGGGCTGGCCTTTACAGGCCTTGACCTGTCAAGGCCTTTACAGGCCTTGACCTGTCAAGGCCTTTACAGGCCTTGACCTGTCAAGGCCTTTACAGGCCTTGACCTGTCAAGGCCTTTACAGGCCTTGCCTGTCATTTAGAGGTTGGTGTGACTGTGCTAGTTTGGGTTAGTTGAGGTTAGAATGCAGAGTATCTGTAGCGATGGCCTGCATTAGCCACTGGTTGACTACCTCTTCGATCGTACCGTGTCGTGCTTCTGGCGTTGGCACTCACTCGAATCATCGTCTTCGCGCGGTCGCTTTGCGACTCTTCCCTTCCGTGCCGGTTTGCATCCCTCTGCGGCCTTTGCCTTCGTTTTCACGCGCTGAACACTTCTTCTTCCGTTGGTGGTCGTCGTCTCTCGTCTCCGCGTTGCCGGCGCTGATGCCTTCCTTGCTGGTGACGGAGTCATAGGCGGGGCCGGCCCCGGCGCCCGCCCGTCCGCATTCCGGCGTGGACTTTCGTGTGCTCTCCTCGAGGCGTGGATGGGCTTTGAACTGTGGTCGCTGCCGGTTTGCTGCGGCGTCCTAGAGGCGCTCGTCCCCCCTGATCCTTCGATTCAGCCCCGGCGCCGCTTTCTGCGGTGCTGTTGCTCGCGTCGTTGCAGTACCTGGTAGCGGTGGTGGCGACCTCGTTTGCAGCACTGGCCAGGCCGCCGGTTGCGCGGGTACGATATCCCCCTGCAGTTTTCGCATCCGTGGTCCAGACACCCGTGCGACCCTCCGCAGCACTCTGCGACCGTGCACGTCGCGCAGATCGTCATCCAGTACTTGATGGCAACCCCGCCCTCACTCCGTAGTGGTTCTCGCAGCACCACACTACCGTTTTCCTGCCCCGTTTGCCGGACGCGCACTTCACCTTCTTTGCACACCCTCTCGCCCCTGGTTGGTTTGTGAGCCGAGGCACACTGTCGGCCACATCGGCTACACGCCACGGGTACCCCCCAGAGGTCGGCTCTCTTCGCTCTCTTCCGCGGGCGGCATCGTCATCGAAGGCGCTCCACCTTTTGCGGCTCGCTCCCCTCTCATATCGTCGTACCTGGGGAATACGTCCATCCCCCATGTTTCGCCACCGAACCCGTGCCTGCAGGCGCATGGTCTCCTCGCCAGCCCGAAAGATCGGGCGGAACTCATACCCGGTGAGGCGCGGCGGGGCGCCGACGTGCGCAACGACCCGACCTTGTGGTTTGGGTCAGAATGCAAAGAATCTGTGGCGATAATCTGCATCGGTTATCTCTTCGCACGGGATGTGTCATGCTTTCGCCTCTTAAGCTCGTCTTGATCGTCGCGCTCAGGCGCGCGTTGGGTTGCTCATCCAGGTGCATCGGTTGCGCGTCGATGGTTGCTTCCTTCCGGCCGCGTGACCGTGTCGTCTTCCGTGGTGTTGCCGAGACCTTGTGGAGCCGGCGCTCGGTCGCTTCTCCGCCAAAGCCTTTGCTCTTGTGCATAGCGGAGTGCCACCCAACGTTGCCACCAGATTCCCCGGGAGATCTAATCCCGTGTACGCTTCGAAGACCACCGCCAATTATGCTGTGGACACATCGCCTTCAGCACTCAGTCACCCTTCTAATGCGCGAAACCATGTTCCTCCGCCTAGAGCCGCGAAGACTTCTGGCCGCGTTGCTGCTTCCAGACGTGTGGCATGTGGGGCGCATTCCGCGGGGTTGAGCTGCCTTCATGGGTGCCCCGGCTCCTCGCCAGTTTCTTATCGGGCGAGGCGTCGTCTCCCCCGGCGTATTTCTGCCATGAGCACCTGTACCCCCTTGTACAATGACACCGCAGTTGTACGGCAAAATCCCATGGTTCCTCAAGCACGGCAGCCAACCCCCTCTCTCTCATGCTTTCGCCTCTTCCGCTCGTCTTGTTCGTCGTGCTCAGGCGCAGGCGCGCGGTCGGTGATTCGCTTCTCCTTCGATTCCTCGTCCGTGTTCATCAAATTGCGCGTGATAGTTGCATCCTTATGGAGCTTGGACGATGGCCGTTTTGTTTTCTGTGGAGCTGCCGATTGATCGTTGCTTCTTCGTCTTCGCTCTCGAGACCGGGTTTCGTCAGCTGGTGCTGCTGCGCCGCGGGGCTTATCAGCTCCGCTTCCGCTGAGAACTCCCGTCGATCCTGTGCTGGACTGTGATAGACAGCAGCAGGCAGTTTGCTGCACTTCCAGCAGATAGGGGTGGACCTAGCACCGCCGTCCGTCGGAATCTTACAACAGAATTCGTGGTTGAAATCCCCGGGCCCCCATTGTCCCCCTTCGGGGACTGAGCCCGCCCCCCCCCTGTTTGTTTTGCAATCTCCCTCGCTGTTACATGCATGAACGTCACCGACTTTGCGGCCAACAAAACCTCTCCTTTTTTTCTGCGATGCTCTTCTGTTTTCTTCTCGTGGATAGTCGCACTCACGGTACCTCCTGTCCACTCTTCGGTGGCAGGTTGCTGTTTACCGCCCCAGCTTCATATCTTCACATTTTCCGTTTCGAAGGATTGTATTTCCAACACGCCCGTATCGCGCAGATCTGGACAGCTACATGCCGAGATACGGATTCTGTGCTGTTGCTCACCGTACAACGCGGGTACATAGGCGTGCTACCAGGCCGCCAAGTGAGCTAATCGCCATTTTAGACAAGAATACTCGAGGGGCTGCCTTGTGCTTACTTCGAAGGACTAGAGGGGGAGAAACAATACAACTACAAAGTGGGTCTTTTTTGGTTGAACGCTTACGCCCGTCACTGGACTGTGTTTCGTGTGGGCTACAGCACATTTAGCTCCTTTGATCTTTCGCAACTGGCAGTCTCCTCAAGCATTTCCTACAAAGCAGGTGCTTATACAAAAATACTTGTGGCACGCCTGAAGACTCGGGCAGGCGGGGAAACCGCCTCCTAGACTCGTCATTGCGCTGTCAAAGCGTGATGCTCCACTCCACAGAACTGTTTAGATTCGTTGGAGGACTTTTCCAATCATCGTAACCTTCAGTTTTACCACGCGTATGCCCAGCTGCTGCGGGAGGGAGGGCTGTCGCTGAAAATGGCTGTCGCGCACCTTTTTCAGCAGCTTCGCCGTTGTATTTTGTTGCCTGACGACACCGACGTCCAGACGCTTCGCAAGACGATCTACCCGAGCTTCCTGGTTGCCTCATGTTTTTTCACAGGGCTCACTGCCCTTCTGGAGGAGGCCGGCTCTGTTCTGTTCTACCTCGGTATTCTGGCCTGCTCGTGGTCGGGCTCGTTGCTGGCGTTCGTCTTGTACCAGAAGCGCGTGAGCAATTTGAACGTATCCATGTGCATTGCAGGCGGCGCCGCCTCTCTGTTCGTTTTCGACCTGTCAAGCGCTGCCATGATTCGCCAGCGGCCTTGGCCTCTTCTCGTGCTACTGGCGGATCTAGCGCTGGTGTGCAAGTTGCCGCAGAGGGCAAGCACTTTCCTGGTGATCAGCGGCGTCGTTTGGCTGTCCATTACTTACACGGAGGCCGTGTTCAGGTTCGGATTGTACGACATAGTTCTAACAGACCCCGAAGACACTCCTCGGGTGGATTGCGAGTGCAGCCGGCCGCCATGCAAAAGGCCTTTGGAAGATGGGGTGTACTCCTTCTTAACAGCAGCATTTATATTCGTCACGGACTTTTTCATCACTCGAGGCTTCGCGCAGAAGCTGCACGCGCAGCAGGAGAAGATGCATAGAAGCATCGAAGCCGCGCGGGATGTTTCCGCTTTGTTGGTTCAGTTCCAGCTTGCCGAGGCTGAGGCACTGCTGCTGAAGTGCTCGTCGCGTGGGGACGACGGTAAAAACGACGGGTCCGAGATCCCTGCAGAGTTCGTCAATGTCTTGGCGGACCTGCTTTCCAACTTGAAGAAGTACGAACCGTTCCTACCGCAGTCCTGCTTCCCATACGCGGATGACGACAGCGATGACCTGATGCGTAACCGAAGCGGACAACGACAGAGCAGCGTCCACCCCTCAATTGCGAGACTGAGCGTGGTCTCGGATCAGGGAAACTCGGCTTCCGACCGCCAAGGTCGTGGTGACCATCTTGAGTCCCCCCAAAACGGCGGCGAATACATCCGTCGAAGTGTATCGATTGCAGCCTTCAACGTGCGAGGGCTTCACGACATGTTGGACTCCCGTGTGCTAAACAACGACTCGAAGACAGACATTACACACGTACAGGAGGCGCTCCTCTCCTTGGTTGTCCAATCCGTCGGCAAAGCAAAGGGTATCGTGGACTTCTTCATGGGAGATCACGTTACGTGTTCGTGGAATGCATCACGCCCGTGCATCAGTCATCGGAGCATGTCGGTATTGGCAGCTTACGAGATAGGTGTTGGTTTGCAGAAAACAGGCATCGTGACACATTGTGGGGTCTCGAGTGGCGAGGCGCTCTGTGGGAACGTGGGAACGGAGACGCTGAGGAGGTTCAACATAGTCGGCCACGTGTATTCGCTGGCTCACGACATCACTTCTGTAGCCAAGGATTGGGAGATCCGATTGCTGATAGAGACCACGATGGCTAGGGAGGTGATGAATGCGTACGAGGTGGTGGCCGTGCCGGAAATGGTCACCTATTGCAAGGGGTCGATGTCTTTTCCTCTCATTCTGTGGAAGGTCGAACGTGCGAACGAAGGCGAAGAAGGCGCAGAGTGGATGTACACAGTGCAGTCTCCCGAGATGATGCAGGTTGACTTCATGAATCAACTCACCGTTGCACACCTGCAGGGACAGCAACGCGAGGTAGAAAACCTGCTGGCGGCGCAGTTGTCTCCGCAGCCCCCGGGTGTTCTAGAGCTCGTTGCACGGCTCAGGAGTTCGCGTGGAGTCAAGAAGGTTGCTACACTACTGCCTCTCGTCGCACCCCGTTTTCATTACGACGACAACCGCGTGCATCCCGTCACAGACTCGAAGTGCGGTGGCTGACCAATACTTCGCGACTGGGCAAGCTGCAGATGCTCGAAAGAGGGGGCTGTGAAGCTGCACTTCTGTTGGACGACCGGGGACGACAGATTACCAAACAGCCGGACGACGGTTCGAATCCTACAGATGACACTTTCCAGGCGTTCGGGGGTGGACTCCCGGAAGAAACTCCTAGTCCACAGGAAGAAATCGGGTGGCACAAGGAACCCCCGACCTAGTTCACCGGAACGTAACCAATCGTGAAGGATGCGCAGGCTCCGCCGTAACAAAAACAAAAAAACAAAAAACAAAACTGGCACCCCTGTACGTAGGAGGAGCAGAGTACGTTCCGACGTATGAAAACGAACTGCACCAACAAGCGTGTAGCTTTTTTTCCTCCTGGCTAACTCGAGACAGGTATCCACCGTACCGAGAACCGAGAACCGATAACCTGGCGGGAGGCACCTGGTCTAGTGGTGGGACGACAGATTACCAAACAGCCGGACGACGGTTCGAATCCCACAGATGACACTTTCCAGCGTTCGAGGGGTGGACTCCCGGAAGAAACTCCTAGTCCACAGGAAGAAATCGGGTGGCACAAGGAACCCCCGACCTAGTTCACCGGAACGTAACCAATCGTGAAGGATGCGCAGGCTCCGCCGTAACAAAAACAAAAAAACAAAAAACAAAACTGGCACCCCTGTACGTAGGAGGAGCAGAGTACGTTCCGACGTATGAAAACGAACTGCACCAACAAGCGTGTAGCTTTTTTTCCTCCTGGCTAACTCGAGACAGGTATCCACCGTACCGATAACCGAGAACCGATAACCTGGCGGGAGGCACCTGGTCTAGTGGTGGGACGACAGATTACCAAACAGCCGGACGACGGTTCGAATCCCACAGATGACACTTTCCAGGCGTTCGAGGGGTGGACTCCCGGAAGAAACTCCTAGTCCACAGGAAGAAATCGGGTGGCACAAGGAACCCCCGACCTAGTTCACCGGAACGTAACCAATCGTGAAGGATGCGCAGGCTCCGCCGTAACAAAACAAAAAACAAAAAACAAAACTGGCACCCCTGTACGTAGGAGGAGCAGAGTACGTTCCGACGTATGAAAACGAACTGCACCAATAAGCGTGTAGCTTTTTTTCCTCCTGGCTAACTCGAGACAGGTATCCACCGTACCGATAACCGATAACCGATAACCTGGCGGGAGGCACCTGGTCTAGTGGTGGGACGACAGATTACCAAACAGCCGGACGACGGTTCGAATCCCACAGATGACACTTTCCAGGCGTTCGAGGGGTGGACTCCCGGAAGAAACTCCTAGTCCACAGGAAGAAATCGGGTGGCACAAGGAACCCCCGACCTAGTTCACCGGAACGTAACCAATCGTGAAGGATGCGCAGGCTCCGCCGTAACAAAACAAAACAAAACAAACGACCCGCGCGTATGCGGGTGGCAGAGTGACCGGGCGTCGGCCTTCAGGCTGGTAGGCCTGGGTTCGAACCCCGCCCAGGACATTTTAGTGTGATAGACCGTTCTTCCGAGGGGCTCACGCACTCAAAGATCGACTTGTATGCACTTCTGTCGGACGACCCGCGCGTTGTCTGTCGCGTTCGAACCCGTGTTCCGGATGTTGTCTGCTGCTCCGTAGCAAACTGCCCGAGGTAGACCCTCAGGGTTTCCGGTGCCATTCCCCACACGTCGGCTGTGGTGTGCCGTCGGGACACGTGTAGACATGCTCCTAATCGTTCGCGTCTGGCATTACCTTCGGTGTCGGCTTCGAGCTGACCTTCTTCTCGCTCAGTTGAAAGACTGGCAGGCACTGGAGAATCCTCGCGCTTTCTGCGGCGCTGTTGCTCGCGTCGTTGCAATACCTGGTAGCGGTAGTGGTGGCCTCGTTTGCAGCACTGGCCAGGCCGCCTGGTTGCGCAGACACGATATCCCCCTGCAGTTTTCACATGCCGGCTTGTCGTGGTCCAGACATCCGTGGTGCGACCCTCCGCAGCACTCTGCGACGACTGTCATGCGCGTCGCGCAGGTCGGCATCCGGTGCTTCTCGCTTTGGATTAGAATACAAAGAGTCTGCGCCGAAGATCTGCATCGCCGGCGTCGCGGTTATCTCTTCGCACGTGATGTGTCATGCTTTCGCCTCTTGAGCTCGTTTGATTCATCGTCACGTTCAGGGGTTGCGCGGCGATAGTTACTTCCTTACGACGCTTGGGCGGTGGCCGTGTTGTCTTCTGTGGAGCTGTCGAAGGTGCTCGTCACTTCTTCGTCTTCGCTCTCGAGACCGGATTTCGCACTTCGTCCTCAGCTGCTTCAGAAGTACCTGCACTACGTTGGCGCGCTTCGCTTGCTTCGGCGGAGACGCTGCTGCCGCAGACTGGTGATAGACTATGATCGACAGCAACCGGCAGTTCGATGCATTTCCAGACAGGGGTGGACTGGCTCGCCTAGGTACCCGTCCATCACGTGCAGACCCATGATATGTGGCACCGCCGCATACGCGTGGCTACCGTGCTACGCTTTACTGGTGGCTCGAGGATTCAGAAATTGGCCACCCAACCATTTCTATTTCTGCGGACCAACAAAACCTCTCCTTTCCACGGTGCTCCCCGGGGGAAGCTCCATTTTCTGGCTTCTCCTGGTGGATAGTCGCATCACACTTACATCGCGTTTACACTTCGGTGAGAGCTTCTGCTCATTTCTCCGTAGCAGCGTGCCTTCAGTTATACCGCGCCGGCTTCATATTTTCGCGCTTTCCGTTTTCTGTAAGAACACGAGTAGCAGCAGTCAAAAAGCCGCCAACGAGTGTCGGAACCAATGCACATGGTGTTCCACACAGCGTCAACGCAAAGAAAGAAGAAAAGTCGGTGGGAAGGGATGGCCAAATGGCGAATCATGTTTTACCCACCACGAATACCTTGACATCACCCACCCTACACAATAGAAACCCTTCACGCGGACTCCAGGCTGACCCCAAAATTTTATTGCAAGGAAGTTCTTAGGAATCCGTGAGAGTCCATATAGAAGTCGCAGAAACGTGGAGTTGCATCCACGGTTCCACACCATGCCCTCGCCCCCAACACATGTGTACGGGGGGTTATGACGGAAGCCGAGCAGGGACAACACGTTCTGACTGTACACAACGGCAAACGGCTGACGACGTACCCAAGAGCGACAGACCTGCAGCTCTTGTAAGAAGAGCCTTCATGCCGACGGAGCCTGCAGAAAAAGTCACAGCCACGCATATCCTAGTCGGCATGAACCAGCCCCACCAAAGGTCTAAGGTACATCAATCATCACCTCGATGATACTATCATTTTGGAAGAAATGATCCGTACTGGTAAGAGCTGACTCCCTGAGCCATTTCCGAGTGAGGGCTGGCCGATGCATCCAGAGCCGCGTGGGCTGCGTCCGCCTGATTCTGCCCGTCGTCGCCCGCGTGACGGCGGTGGAGCTCCACCAAAGATCGAAGGTACGTCAAGCATCACCTCGATGATACTATCATTTTGGAAGAAATGATCCACACTGACAGGAGCTGACTCCCTGAGCCATTTCCGAGTGAGGGCTGGCCGATGCATCCAGAGCCGCGTGGGCTGCGTCCGCCTGATTCTGCCCGTCGTAGCCCGCGTGACGGCGGTGGGATGTGCCGGCGGCGCGGGGTTCCTCGGACCTCGGGCTTTTTCCCATCGCCGGGTGGCAGTCGTCTTGCTGCGGGTTCTGGCTGTTCTGCAAAACACCGGTGTTTGTCGGAGGACTTTTTTCCAACCTTCGAAACATGCCAATGGACTGTTTCATTAACCCCTCACCGAACAGCGACCTCCAGGTGGCTGTTCGTAGCTCGTCACAGCCAGGACCACCCGTGCTACTAGAGCACAGGCGAATCCGTCACGGAGGCCCTACAACCGTGTCTGAGCAATCAGTTAAAAAAAACAACCAAGGTCAGTTTGCGGTGCGGGGGAGTAGGAGGCACAGAGATAGAAATTCAGCCACAGGGGGGCCCATTTCTTAGATGTGCCGGGAAGTGGAGATAGGTGTGTCGAAAACAGCTTTCAACAGTGGGAATGAGAAGACTTGCGGCAGAACTGTACGTATACGGGAAAGGCGCATCTGCAAGAAATGTTGCGAAAACTCTAAAATGCATCCTCCGAACGATCCCGAGACCGCGTACCAGGTTCCAACCTGACACGACCAGAGTTTCAACCCAAACCCGGAAAATAGTCGATAGGGTGCCCGGTCGGAAAGGGGTAAATACCAGGAGGAGGGGTGGGGGGCATAGATGGAAACATAAAACCCAAAACCCAAGGCCACCAGACACCTAGTATTTGGTGGCCAGCCACTACTGGGCGGCTGGTCCTTTTTCCCGATACCAACCTTCGAAACATGCCAATGGACTGTTTCATCAACCCCTCACCGAACAGCGACCTCCACAGGGGGGTCGTTAAATAGCCCATTTCTTAGATGTGCCGGGAATTGGAGAGAGGTGTGTCGAAAACAGCTTTCAACAGTGGGAATGAGAAGACTTGTGGCAGAACTGTACGTATCATGCAGGGTCAAAACCTTGTGTCTTTTTAAAACGCTGCCGCGGGGCCGATGGACCCAAAAAAAACAAATTGCTCACTTTCATCAAAGATTACTGCAGAGTTTGTTCCAAAATTTTAAAATTTAAAAACCCCATTTTTTTACATAAGCGCCAGCTTGAAAGGAAATGCTCGACGATGCTGCCCGACAAAGAACAGAAGGGATCCCAAGTGCTGTAACTACCGAACCACGTGTTGAACGGACGTGAGGTCATGCGGGTCTACCCCTACACGACAAATCACACAAACACAACAGGTCAAAAAAATCCTGAGTGAGAAAACAACACACGGTGGTGTAAGCGAAGAACAAATCAGATTTGTGTTTGTATTGTATTTGCCCCTTACCTCTATATTTCCCCCCTTCCATTCGGAGTCGAAGCAGCTACGTCGAGTATTTTTTCCCGGAAAGAAATTGGTGGCCATTTACCAAAAAGACACAAGGTTTTGACCCTGCATGGTATATAGGGGAAGGGCGCATCTGCAAGATATGTCGCAAAAACTCTAAAATCCAACCTGACACGACCAGAGTTTCAACCCAAGCCCAGAAAATAGTCGATAGGGTGCCCGGTCAATAGGGTAAATACCAGGAGGAGGGGTGGGGGGTTGTCTCCAAATAGATAAAATAAAATGGGTTGCGCATACCCTTTTCAACAGCTCCGCCGTTGCATTTCATTGCCCGGCGACAACGACATCCAGACGGTTCGCAAGACGATCTATCCGAGTTACCTGGTGGCTTCTTGTATATTTATGGCGTCCACTATGTTTTTGGTGGAACCCGGATCTGTTCTGTTCTATGTGGCCGTTTTGCTCCTCATCACCGCCAGCACGTTGCTGGCGGTCGTCTTTTACCAGAAGCAAGTGGGTGATCTGAACGTAACCGTGTGCATTGCGGTCGGCGCCGCCGGTCTGTATATCTTCGACCTGACGAGCGCTGCCAGGGTTCGCCCGCGGCCTTGGCCTTTGCTTGTGTTACTGGCGGATTTAGCATTCATGTGCAGGTTGCCGCCGAAGGTAGGCGCTTGCCTGGTGACCAGCGGCGTCTCTTGGCTGTTCATTACCTTCACGGAGTCGGTGTTCAGGTTCGGGTTGTACGACATATTTCTGACAGAATCCGAAAACGCTCCTGAGTTGGATTGCGAGTGCAGCCGGCCGCCATGCGAGAGGCCTTTGTATGAAGGTTTGAACGCATTCACAACAGCAGCATTTGTCTTCGTCATGGACTATGTCATCACACGTGGCTTCGCCGAGAAACTGCACGCGCAGCAGGAGAAGATGCAGAAAAGCATCGAAGCCGCGCGGAATGTTTCCGCTTTGTTGGTTCAGTTCCAGCTTGCCGAGGCTGAGGCACTGCTGCTGAAGTGCTCGTCGCGTGGGGACGACGACGGGTCCGAAATTCCTGCAGAGTTCGTCGAGGTCTTGGCGGACTTGCTTTCCAACTTGAAGAAGTACGAACCGTTCCTACCGCAGTCCTGTTTCCCGTACGCGGATGACGACAGCGATGTCACGATGCAGTTTTCCAGCGAGTACGTAAGGCACCCCTCAGCTGCGAGACCGAGCCTGATCTCCGAGCATCGAAGCTCGGCTTCGTCCGTGCACCAAGCATTCGGCCGCCGCCTTCAATCCCCCAAATCCAGCGGCGAGTACATCCGTCGAAGTGTATCAATTGCAGCCTTCAACGTGCGAGGGCTTCACGGGATGTTGGACTCCTGTGTGCTGGACAACGACTCGAAGACAGACATCATGTGCCTGCAGGAGGCGCTCCTCTCCTTGACTGTCCAATCCGTCAGCAATGCAAAGGGTATCGTGGACTTCTTCATGGGAGATCACGTTACGTGTTCGTGGAATGCATCACGCCAGTGCATCAGTCATCGGAACATGTCGGTATTGGCAGCTTACGAGATAGGTGTTGGTTTGCAGAAGACAGACATCGTGACACATTGTGGGGTCTCGAGTGGCGAGGCGCTTTGTGGAAACGCGGGAACGGAGACACTAAGGAGGTTCAACATCGTAGGCCACGTTTACTCGCTGGCTCACGGCATCACTTCTGTAGCCAAGGATTGGGAGATCAGACTGCTGATAGAGACCACGTTGACAAGGGAGGTGCAGAATGCTTACGAGGTGGTGGCCGTGCCGGAAATGGTCACCTACTGCAAGGGGTCGATGTCTTTGCCTCTCATTCTGTGGAAGGTTGAACGTGCGAATGACGGCGAAGAAGGCGCGGAGTGGATGTACACAGTGCAGTCTCCAAGAATGATGCAGGTCGAATTCATGAACCAACTCACCGTCGCACACCTGCAGGGACAGCAACACGCGATGGAAAACCTGCTGGCGGCGCAGTTGACTCCGCAGCCCCCGTGTGTTCTAGAGCTTGTTGCGTGGCTCAGGAGTTCGAAGGTAGCCGAGAAGATACGACTGCCTCTCGTCACACCCCGTTTTCATTACGATGACAACTGCGTGCATCCCGTCACAGCCTCGAAGTGCGATGGCTGACCAATTTGGTTTGGGTGAGATACAAGGAAAATGTACGCGTTGTTAGCGAGGGTGTGGGCCTCCATCGTCAGGTGGGGCCCCGCTCGTGGGTCAGGCTGTGGTTGGGACAGGGACGGGGGGTAGTCTCACCCCTCAGCAGTCCCAGGGCCTCTCACCACCCACCGTGTATGTGTTTTCGTGGCCATCGCTACCGCGCTGACCTTTCCCGAGAGGAAGAATGTCACTCCGAATTGCCGCTTAGGGAGAGATGAGTTAGAATGCAGGGACCTTCTCTCCGAGGAGTATCCAGTCACCTCGCTACTGTCCCGTACTACTACGGCGGGCGTAAGTCGTTACGCGGAGGCGGCGTGAGCAGCGGCCCTGTCATATAGGGTAATTTGATGCTGGCATCAAGTCTTCATTTGACGTGGGCGGCTTTAGATATACATCTGAATGACACCTCAACCACAATTTGTTGTCGACAACAAACAAGTAAAACAATAATACAAAACTACGCACTTCTTCGACGGGGAGGGGGGGGAGCATCGACGCTCTGAGGGACACCGGTACCACTCCAGCTTTTGATACCGCATCTACCAGACGCTCTGAGGGACACCAGTACCACTCCAGCTTTTGATACCGCATCTACCAGACGCTCTGAGGGACACCGGTACCACTCCAGCTTTTGATACCGCATCTACCAGACGCTCTGGGGGACACCGGTACCACTCCAGCTTTTGATACCGCATCTACCAGACGCTCTGAGGGACACCGGTACCACTCCAGCTTTTGATACCGCATCTACCAGACGCTCTGAGGGACACCGGTACCACTCCAGCTTTTGATACCGCATCTACCAGACGCTCTGAGGGACACCGGTACCACTCCAGCTTTTGATACCGCATCTACCAGACGCTCTGAGGGACACCGGTACCACTCCAGCTTTTGATACCGCATCTACCAGACGCTCTGAGGGACACCGGTACCACTCCAGCTTTTGATACCGCATCTACCAGACGCTCTGAGGGACACCGGTACCACTCCAGCTTTTGATACCGCATCTACCAGACGCTCTGAGGGACACCGGTACCACTCCAGCTTTTGATACCGCATCTACCAGACGCTCTGAGGGACACCGGTACCACTCCAGCTTTTGATACCGCATCTACCAGACGCTCTGAGGGACACCGGTACCACTCCAGCTTTTGATACCGCATCTACCAGACGCTCTGAGGGACACCGGTACCACTCCAGCTTTTGATACCGCATCTACCAGACGCTCTGGGGGACACCGGTACCACTCATCCGCAAGATCACCGGTCAAAGCCGTACAGAACCTTCTCTTTTCCCGCAAGAACATAGGCCACGTCGGAAGCAATCGTCTGACAGCAGCCGAGCGTAAGAATGCAGGGCAGCACCTTCGGCTGCATCTCCATCAGCCGGTCCATCCCCTTGTGATAGACCGTCATAGACCGAAGACTACAGCACCGGGCAATTCGATGCAGCTCTGGGGACCAGAGATGGACCTGGTAGACCGTGGTGGACCGTGATTCACTGTGATAAACAGCGGCAGGCACTTCGATGCAGTTTCAAGAGATAGGGACGGACCGGCTCACTTCAGCTGTTGTCAATGTGGGCGCTGGTAACATGGGGGAGGCATCTTCCGAACGAACCGCAGGGACGCGTCAGCAGCGTCCAGATCCCCTTCGCAAATATCTGGTGCGTCCTGGTACTCCTCTGGCTGGGAGAGCACCCATCCCTTTTCTCGACTCGCACTGTTGGTGTAAGAGTTGCGCAGCAAGTTCCTGTTTGCTCCACGCTCAGACCGCTTTCTCTCTGACAGCGGGTTGTTGTGTCGCAAACAACGTTGTCTGCTTCGCCGGCATGCTTAATTGTTTTCCACCCGTAAAGGGTCCTTTGGGTGGGTGGGGTGCACTGGTGATGCATCCTGGGCCGGGCCCAAAATATCCCCTCCCTTGTGACTGGTCCTTTGAGCGTCAGTAGAGGTGCGCTGTGTACAGTGTACAGGTGAGAGAAAGACAAAGCACTTGCGCAGCAACAATCTTTGGACCCAAAACTTGGACCTCTGTATGTCCCAGTTTGAGATATAGGCACGGAGTTCGTTTGAAGTGGGACATGTGGGCACAAATTTGGGTTGAGCGGAGAGAAGGGCTTTATACTTTAAACTACGATTTCCCCCTGGCCCAATCTTCAGATTCTTGTCAATGTGGTTGGCAAAAGTTATTGTAGATAGTCGCACTTACACTGTACACTCGGTGAGAGCTTCTGCTCGTATCACTGTGGCAGCTTGTTTTCAGTTATCGCCCCGGCTTCATGTTTTCCGTTTTCGCATGATAACTGCGCCCGCGCGGAGTGTGCGTGTGTGTTGCAGAGAGCGAAAGGAGAGGCATCCGTCGAAGTCACGGGAAAAAGGTGGGGAAGAACATACAGGTAAAAAAGAGGACCGCCAGTGACGGAAGGGAGTACAAAAAGGTTTTGCTTGCCCCTCCTCCAACCTCGCTTTTGGCGAGTGGATATGAGGAGTTCGCTTAGAAACGTACTACAACTTGACGCGTCGAAGGCGCTCAAGCAAGCTTGCTAAGCGTGTGTGTCGTTGCCGTTGGTGGACTCGACGTGCTATCGGTGGGACTACGAACAGGGCGTGATTTCCCTTGGGAGCGCCGCTTTGAGGCAGGTGGCCAGACCCCGTTTCCCGCATCGGGCGCAGAACGCCCCCCGCGGTGTGTATTTTTCCACAATCGACGCAGCAATCGACGTCTTCCTCCGCGGCCTCCCACTTGTCGGGGACGCGGACAACCTGGATCGGGGACCAATCCACGGCCTTGAACTCACAAGCCATAGCACGAGCAATTATTTTTCTCGCGGTGTGGATCTTTCCACAATCAAGGCCGAACTCACAAGCCATAGCACGAGCAATTATTTTTCTCGGGAGAGTTTTAGTCGGGAGATCTGTCTTTCCGGTAGCTCGCCATGCAAGTGCACGCCACAACGCGATGTAGGCGTATTCACACCCCTTCTGCTCGTTTCTCAGTCTCAGTGTCACCCCGGGTATGGACCCGAATTCGCGCCTGCTTCGGTGGTCGTCGTACTGCTCCAGGGAATCAACGACGGTGCACGTGCGAAAGGTGTCCGCAGGCAACTTTCTCAGGAAGTCATCCACAGGCCCCATACCCTCTGTCCACCCATCTACCGGCTGCTGAGGCTTCCCAGTCTGCTTTTCAGGTTTCTGCGCACGGGAAGGGGACTTTCTCGGCTTCACCTCTTCCTCATCCGTCGACGAGCTGTCCGACTCTGTCTCGGACGATGTGCTTTCTGAATCGCACACTTCATCACTGACAATCACGCCTTTCCTGACCATTTTTTGCAGTTCTTTTGTTCAGTCCGCAGTTCTGTCCTGCTCGTTTTTTTGGTACCGGTGCTGATATTTCAAAATCCGTGTGTGACTGGCCCAAGAAAACCTCCCAGTTTTCTGGGGACACCTCGAGTTCCAGCCGGGAAAAAAGAGGGGGGGCAGGCACTCTTTTTTGTCGGCAGTTGCTTTAATGGAAAGATGCGCTAAGAAATCTTTAAAATACGTCCCTTGGGTGCCGGATTAACCACAGGGGCACCCTTCGGGAGCTACTCATGATATTCGCTGCATTATCTACGCATATATGCGTAGATGGTCGGTAAAGGGTTAAGGTATATATGTATGTTTGTATATGAGACGATGCCAAAACCCCCCCCCCCTTTGCACTAATAAAAAAATTTTTGATGTCACCCCATACTGGCCCCGAAACCCCACTTGTGTGGCCCAAAACGGTTCCCAAACGGTTTTTGGCGGGCTGAGTCGAGGTAAAGGGGTCTCTGAAGGCCCACGAATAGGCCCAGGTGGGCCCAGGTGGGCCCCGGAGCGGGCACTCAGCGCGAGGGGGAGAGCCCCCCAAAATGGGGTCATTTTCGGGCCTCGCCACTACTCAAGCTAGTCAAACACTTTCTGGCCTCCAGCGGGAAACCCAGACTTCGAAACGACAAGATCGGCTGTGTTCAGCCGTAGATAGCCACCAGCGGGTCCTCTTGAAGCCGAAGAGTGCTCTCGGGGGTCACAGTTAGCCCCATGTGTGCAGCGCCAGCAGTGGGCAGGCACACGCTTAGAATGTGTGGTATGCAAGTGCACCCTGCCTAGAATCCGGCTTCACCCGCTTTTGAGAACACAGTGCTTACAAGGAAAACGCAGAATATAAGGTGGAAAAATGCAAAAGAACCAAGATGAGGACTCCCCCGCCAACGCCAATCTCGGCAGCCTTTCCCCGGTTCTTTCAGAGATTGTCACCCACGACCATTCCAACAGCCCTGTACCGGGCACGTGCCCAGTCCAAACCGCTCACGATGCGTCGCCGGCTCGCCTCGTCGTCAAGGCTGTTGAAGGCTTCTGAAAGCCTACCAGAAAGGCGCTTCCAGATGTCAACGTTCTCCTCCTCTGTCATTAGGGCGAGAAAGAAACCGATCAGGTCCTCACCAGAGACCTTTTCGCAAAAGGTCCTGCTGGCTACGAGTCGTCTCTGCATGGACTGACCACGTCTCGTTTCCTCATGAAACGGCGACAACTTCTGCATTGCTCTCACCGATGACTCCACGAACTCCAGACCCGTGATCTTTGGCATTTTCCCTCTCTTAGTTTCCGTTTTCCTGGGTCAACCTGTATTCTTAATTCGTATTGCTGGTAAAGCCGGATTCTAGGCAGGGTGCACCTGCTGCACCCACTCTATTTACAAGGTGTGCCTGCCCACCGCAGGCGCTGCAGGCGGGGTGGCCAAGTAGGGCTATCTGAGACCCCTGAGAACATTCTTCGGCTTCAAGAGGACCCGCTGGTGGCTATCTACAGCGGAACACAGCCGATCTTGTCGTTGTGTAGTCTGGGTTTCCCGCTGGAGGCCAGAAGGTGTTTGACTAGCTTGAGAAGTGGCGAGGCTTTGAAAATGACCCCATTTTGGGGGCACCCCCCCTCGCACTGAGTGCCCGCTCCGGGGCCCACCTGGGCCCACCTGGGCCTATTCGTGGGCCTTCAGAGACCCCTTTACCTCGACTCAGCCCGCCAAAAACCGTTTGGGAACCGTTTTGGGCCACACAAGTGGGGTTTCGGGGCCAGTATGGGGTGACATCAAATTTTCAAATTTTTTTTTATTAGTGCAAAGGGGGGGGGGGGTTTGGCATCGTACCACACATATTCTGCCTATTGCCGACTATTCGACTTACTTTAGCGCGCGCTCTTTTTTCCTATGTGCTTTGCCAAGTCCATGGCTCTTGTGACCGACACCGAGTCGATGGATTGTTGCCCGACTCGGATGTAGAACGGACCCACCCTTCGGACATCCCGTCCAAGGTCTGGACGGAAATCCCGACTGCGAGTAGCTGGTTGACCTTACACACATGAGAGTGCCAATTTTAATACATGCGGAAACACATGCGGAAAACACGTGCGGAAACACGTACGGAATTCCGCACGTACGGAAAATCACAATTTTATCCACGTGCGGAATTCCGTACGTTCCGCATGCGGAACGCAAGGCCTGGGTGTGTATCCATATGCCCGGTGCAAACCCGGCACAAACCCGGAAAACTCAAGGGGGGTCCGAAGTTGTATTGAGTGGGATAAACACGCAGTCTTTTTCCCTCCGAGGTTTTATTGTCGCAAACGAATCCCCGTGTGCAGCGGGCGGTGCCCACGGCACACGGCACAAAGCATCCATGCGGAGCATCAAGCTCGTGTAACAGCCAGCGCACACGTATCAGGCTGCCACACAAACCCACATCATCGCACACGTATCAGGTTACCACACAACGCACATACACCCTCTCCGGTAGCTCCGGTCCGCTGACCTCCGCGGCCTTTGAAAAGTTCTAGCTTAGTTTTCCTTCCGCGTGGAGGCACACGGAAGAGGGCCTCCGCAGGGGTGCCTACCCCCGCGAGTAATAAGGTGCCTCTTCCAAGGCAGGTTTTATCTAGCAAGGTGGCCGGTGCTTCCTCACGGGCCCCGACGCACGCCGCGTCCTCCTCCAAACCCTCACTGTCGTTTCTCTCCACTCTCTCTCTCTCTCTCCGCATGTGATACGAAGAAGCTAGGTTCGTCACGGCAGCCATCCCAGTGAAAGGAAATAAAATTTTGCACCACCCCTTCAGGTTATGGCAGGTGATCGCTGCAATCAAGCTAAACTGACTGCACCAGGGTCCTGTCGAGTAAAAACCAACACCAATTAATATGTAAGGCGGCACCGAAAGTGTAGGTCCACCGCAGAAGGTACCCGGAAGGCTTTGCCATTGCAGCGCTGAATGCACATCTCTGACAGACAGGAACCACTATTTTCCAAAGCCTCCAGAGGGCAAGCCCGGTTGTGCTTGACGCAACGGACTACAACCGACAACCAGCCAGCAATTGCCTCAAACTCCCCCGATACTACGGGAACCGAGGAGCCTAGTACAAGCAGATTAACCCTCTACCCTCGCTGTTTCCAAATGAAGCATCATTTCCAAATTCGTGTGTCATGCTGGCTCTTGCCGGATGCTAGCGAGCGAGCGTTACTTCACCACCGCGCCGTAGCCTCCCTTGTGCCCTGGGTTCCATGATTGGCTGTTCTCGGCCGGTATGCCCGAGTCGGTGTTTCCTCGTCTTTACACTTCTTCTTCAATTGTTTAACCCCAACGTCCGGGTCTGCCACTGGTGCGGCCCCGTTTCTCCGCTCCTCTGTCTCTTCTGCTTCACCTCATGCTTCCATCCGGGCCTGCCTGCGCTTCCAGTCCGCTGGGTATTGTTCCTGGGGGTGAATCTTCCATTTCGGGTCCCCGTTTTCGAGCGACCTGCCTGAGGTACGGCACGCTCTCTCGCTTGTCATCTTGCCTGCTCGCAGAACGGCCTCGAATGCTTGCATTTGCGGCACTCATCGTCTGCATCGATGTTCTGCATCCGCGGTACGTGCTTACTTTTCAGTCGACAACTTCTGCTCCCGACACATTGAGCTAATGCTAGCTCCACTGCAGAACGAGTGGTGACCTGTCTCTATTGCGTGACGCTTGTTTGCAGTTGCGCGTCCACGAACGCCACGCACCCATGCTCGGTAGCCATTCCTCCCGTCGGTCGCTGCGCCGCGATGAAAGAAACACAGGGGGCTAGTCCCCCAAGGTTTCATACCCCACTTTGGGTGCCGGACACTCACCTTTTTACCTCTTTCTATTTTGCATCCCTTTCCTCGACAACATCTTCCTAAAAATACGAAGAAGACTTGATGTTAGCATCATCCATGCATGAGAGGCAGTGCTCTGCCTCAACATTAAACTACGATTTTCCCCCATAGGGCTGTGGACTGCGTAGCCATCTTTTTTCTCGTGGATTGCCAGTGCTCCCGCTGAGGACGGTGGCCCGGCTATGTTTTGAACAGGGTGAGGGGGGGTGCGTTTGACAGGTCTGAGCTGCCAGTATCTGCCAGCAACAGCTGCCAGTAACAGCCAGCATCTGCCAGTAACTGTGTGATACTGTATAGTGTGGTACTCATTTGCTTGCAAATGACTCCCCGCTAACACAACAAGAAGACGATACTGTGTGATACTGTGATTACGCAAAACCCCGGTTTAAAGCGAAGACTCTTGTCCTAAATAGTCGCCTGCTGCCCACCAATTTTTTCTTAGTACTAGCAATTCTGCGGGTTGCCCTTCAATGTATTGTGCAGGCTAAAAAGACGTCGGCAGCGTGTTTTGGTGGCTGATCAGAACTCTTTACCTGAAAATGACACAGGGTAAATCCAAGTGGAAAAACGATCAACTGGCACGCACAAACATAACGAAGCGCCTGTCTATTTTTGTTATATATTGATGGCCGGCATTTTCTCTTAGCGGGAGCACTGTGGGTAGTTGCACTTACGCTGAACACTCGGTGAGAGCTTCCGCTCGCATCTCCGTGGCAGCTTGCCTTAAGCCTTCAGTTACCGCCTCAGCTTCATATCTCATCATCTCATCACCCACCTTCCGGTGAGAGCTTCTGCTCATCTTTTTTGCGGAACGGAAACAGCGCGTTCAGCTGGGCTTCATATTCTTGTTTTCCCGACTGACTTTTTGTCGATACTCCCCCCAGACAGTCCGGCATTTTTCGGCGTCCTTTGCTTCTGCTCATTTTTTGCCGAAACAGCGCTTTCAGCTACGACTGGGTGGGTGTAGAGTGTGAGCGCGTTATCCCACAAAGGGATGCCGGGATATGCCGGACTGCCCAGGGGGTGAGCAAAGCCAATTTGTTGAACGCTTACGCCCGCCACTGAACCCAGATTCACCTGTGTTTTCGTGTGGGCTACAGCACATTTACCTCCTTTGATCTTTTGCAGCTGGCAGCCTCCTCAAGTATTTCCTACAAAGCAGGTGCTTATACAAAACAAGAGCATCAGCTTATCTTCTTTGCGGAACGGAAACAGCGCGTTCAGCTGGGCTTCACATTCTTTTTTCCCCGACTAACTTTTTGTCGATACTCCCCCCAGACAGTCCGGCATATCCCGGCAACCCTTTGTGGATAACGCACTCACACTGTACACCCGGGCTTCATATTCTTGTTTTCCCGTCGATACTCCCCCAGGCCAGGGGTCTTTAAACGTTTGGGGGTTGGAGCGGGAAACCCGGTGTCAGCCAAAGACCCGGTGTGAGGTCAAAAAAAACTTTCCCAACACTTGGGCAGCAGGGATGCCTTGGGACGAAAATCTACGCTCTAAACCGCGGTTTTGGGGAATCACACGGCATTCAGCGGTGAGTCAACCCCACCCCTACTGTAGCGCCGACCCGCACAGTAGGCTGTGTTGACGCTTCGGGGAGACCTGCCCGCGCAGCGATATATTTTGTAGTGGTGAGCCACCTTTTGGCTTCTGCGTGCGTGTGCCGCCTCTGATGCACGATTGAACCAGCGTTAAACTCCGGAACACCGATCCAGCAACTCTTCTTGTGGCGGTTTTGTGTTTCTTTTTAAAGGAGCCCTGCGCCGCAGGCGCGGAAACTGTTAAACGGTCGCACTTACGGATCAAAGCAGATGGGCGGTAGCGTGGCTCGTCACAACCAGGTTGGCTGACATGTCAATTAAACCTGCACCGCAGGCGCGGAAATTTTGACGGTCGCACTTACAGCTAAACAGATGGACGGAAACACGTTGGCTGTTCACCGGCTGCAGCAGGTTTTCGTCCTGCACAACGCCCCTGCATTGCCTGCCACGGTGGAACACTGTGAACAAAATGAGCAAATAATGCGATAGCCCGAGTGCGGAAAAGATACTCAGCCAAAATACCGGAAACTTTTTGGCGCATTTCTGGCCAGCCAGCTAAGTACGAAGATCGCAAAACAGTTTCCCATGGGTGGTTTCTGCTATGCGAAGATTTTCAGCGTTATTTGTGGATATGGAAATGTTCTCGTGAAAACTACTGGCGGAAATTTCTTTCGTGGGAAACTGGTGGTGGACATTTCACTCATGACAAAAAACTGGTGGAAATTTTCTCGAGGCGAAAGCTACTGGCGGAAATTTCTCTCGTGGCGGAATGGAAATGTTCTCGTGGAAACGACTGGCGGAAATTTCTTTCGTGGAATACTGTTGGTGGAAATTTCTCACGACAGAATTTTCTCTCATGACAGAAAAGTGATGGAAATTTTCTCGTGGCAGAAACCACCGGCGGAAATTTCTTTTTTCACGGGAAGCTTGGCGGAAAACCTTTCTAACAGAAATTATTGGTGGAAATGTTTTCTAACGGAACCCATCGGTGGAAACTTCTCGTGGCAGAAACCTGATGGAAATAATCAAGAGTCGAAAATTAGCGTCGAAACTTCCTGGCTTTTCACGCCGTAGCAGAACGACCACACCCTACCCAATCCCAAACACCCCCTAAACGCGTTAGGGACTTCACAAGGGTTCACAACGGAACGACACGTCACCCGAAACGAGCGGCACCCTCTCACTTTTCTTAACCCCCTCCATACCCAAGCCTCTACGGTCAACCGAGACTTTAAAATACCGACAGGTTTCCGTCACGAGAGAAATTTCCGCCAGTAGTTTCCGCCACGAGAAAATTTCCATCAGTTTTCTGTCGTGAGAAAAATTTCCACCACCAGTTCCCCCCCACGAAAGAAATTTCCGCCGGTAGTTTCCACGAGAAAATTTCCAGCCTACACTTCAGAATTCCTTACCTGAAAATGACACGGGGTAAATACAAGTGGAAAACGATGAACCGGCACGCACAAACAAAATGAAGCGCCTGTCTATTTTTGTCATTTATGGCGGGCATTTTCTCATAGCGGGAACACTGTGGATAGTTGCACTTACGCTGAACACTCGGTGAGAGCTTCCGCTCGCATCTCCGTGGCAGCTTGCCTTCAGTTACCGTCTCGACTTCATATCTTCTCGTTTTCATATCTTCTCGTTTTCTATTTCTGTATCAAGGAGGTGCACGTGCCAAAAGCCGCCAACGACTGTTCAAAAGTAGAGACTGCAAAAAAGCGAGAATGTCATGCAGCCGGGATTTATATTGCTCGCGCGTTGAACGTGGAACGGTAAGCAGGCACTCGTGCTTTATCAACGGTTATGCACTCAACCATCATTCTGTCGTAGAGTGGGGTGGCCGTGGAAAACGCGGAAAGTGATGCAGTAATACATGTAGTAGTCCGGTGGACGTGATTTTTCCCGCCACACACGGGGTATCCGGAACCCCTTCCGACTGCCTAAATACTACGAAGTGCGGGGGTTCACTGAACATGGGCGTCGTGTCCCTTTACCGTTGCATCTCGTTGCCTGGCGACACTGACATACAACGGCTTCGAAAGGTGATCTACCCGACTTACCTGGTGGGTATATGTCTTTTTTCGGCCATCGCTACTCCTCTGCAGTGGACAGATAGTGTGGTTGCCCTCATGTCGGTTTGCAGCTTTGTGTATTTTGCTTTGTGCTTGGCGTCTGTCTTGTACCAGAAGCACGTGAGTGATTTGAACATATCCGTATGCATTGCCGGATCCGCGGCTTGCCTGTTTGTCTTCGACCTGACTAACGCTGCCGCGCTTCGTGATCGATCTTGGCCTTTTCTCGTGATACTGGCGGATCTTGCGTTGGTGTGCAAGGTACCCCTGAAGGTAAGCGCTTGCCTGGTGAGCAGTGTGGTCGTTTGGTTGTTCATTACTCATGCTGAAGCAGTGTTTAGGTTCGGGTTGTACGACCTTCCTCTGACCCAGCCTTACAGCGATCGCCGGATGGATTGTGAGTGCAGCCGGCCGCCGTGCAAGAGGTCTGTACAAGATGGGTTGCTTCCATTTAGTCTGGCATCGTTTGTGCTTGTCACGGACTTTCTCATTACTCGAGGCTTCGCGCAGAAGCTGTACGCGCAGCAGGCGAAGATGCAGAGAAGCATCGTAGCCGCGCGGGATGTTTCCGCTTTGTTGGTTCAGTTCCAGCTAGCCGAGGCTGAGGCACTGCTGCTGAAGTGCTCGCGTGGGGACGACGGCAAGAACGACGGATCGGAAATTCCTGAAGAATTCCTCACGGTCTTGACAGACCTACTTTCCAACCTGAAGAAGTACGAACCGTTCCTACCGCAATCCTGTTTCCCGTACGCGGATGACGACGAGCATATTCTCAGCGAACAGGAACCGAGCGGCATCCAATCATCGGTTGCGAGACGGAGCGTGGTCTCGCAGCATCGAAACTCGACTTTGACCGCACACCAAGATGCTAGTTGCCGTCCCCAGTCCCCGAAAGCCGGCGGCGAGTACATCCGTCGAAGTGTATCGATTGCAGCCTTCAACGTGCGAGGGCTTCACTACATGTTGAACTCCCGTGCGCTGGAAAACGACTCGAAGAAAGACATTCCACACGTACAGGAGGCACTCCTCTCCTTGGTTGTCCAGTCCGTCAGCAGTGCCAAGGGTATCGTGGACTTCTTCATGGGAGATCACGTTACGTGTTCGTGGAATGCATCACGCCCGTGCATCAGTCATCGGAACATGTCGGTATTGGCAGCTTACGAGATAGGTGTTGGTTTGCAGAAGACAGGCATCGTGACACATTGTGGGGTCTCGAGTGGCGAGGCGCTCTGTGGGAACGTGGGAACGGAGACACTGAGGAGGTTCAACATTGTCGGCCACGTTTACTCGCTGGCTCACGACATCACTTCTGTAGCCAAGGATTGGGAGATCAGACTGCTGATAGAGACCACGCTGGCTAGGGAGGTGAAGAATGCTTACGAGGTGGTGGCTGTGCCGGAAATGGTCACCTATTGCAAGGGGTCGATGTCTTTTCCTCTCATTCTGTGGAAGATCGAACGTGCGAACGAAGGCGAAGAAGGTGCGGAGTGGATGTACACAGTGCAGTCTACGAAGATGGTGCAGGTCGAGTTCATGAACCAACTCACCGTTGCACACCTGCAGGGACAGCAACATAAGATGGAAAACCTGCTGGCGGCGCAGGTGACTCCGCAGCCCCCGTGTGTTCTAGAGCTCGTTGCATGGCTCAGGAGTTCGTACGGAGTCGAGAAAACTACACGACTGCCTCTCGTCGCACCTCGTTTTCATTACGGCGACAATCCGTCGCAGTGACGGCTGACGCCTGCCTATTCCTCTTAGCATCCCTTTCATCGAGCATGTACCTAAAGCGAGCCCGGAGTCCGGGCCGGACACTCCATTTCTGCGCGCCCAATTGGATGACCTGCAAAGGGAAACACTGTTTTCCACCAGCATGAGTATGGAGAATATCATGTCCTTGCTGTGCTGGCCGGCAGTGAGCATTTCGGGCACTCCTAAGTCACAGCTTCGGCTGCCTGCTTTTCGCGCAAGAGACCTTCTATTGTGTGGGGCTTGCGGCTGAGTGCAGGCTAAAAAGACGTAGGCAGCGTGTTTTGGGGGTTGATCAGAATTCCTTACCTGAAACTGACACAGGGTAAATACAAGTGGAAAACGATCAACCGGCACGCACAAACAGAATGAAGCGCCTGGCTATTTTTGTCACTTATGGCCGGCATTTTCTCATAGCGGGAACACTGTGGATAGTTGCACTTACGCTGAACACTCGGTGAGAGCTTCCGCTCGCATCTCCGTGGCAGGCTTGCCTTCAGTTACCGTCTCGACTTCATATCTTCTCGTTTTCTATTTGGAATGACGCCAAACCCGTGTACCCTCAGGACGTAGCCTTCGCTCAATGGAAGCTGAAGTTTCCCATCAAGGTGTTAGCCGCCGCCGTAGGCCGCGCAGTCGTGAGAAAGAAGAGGGCCCGCAGCGTTACAAGGCGGCGATCCCCCGCGAGGCGAGCTCACCCCCGGCCAGAGCACCCGCTGCAGCACCAACTCCAGTGCCGCCACTCACTGTAGCAGAGCCGCAACCTGCAGCGCGCCTCCGGAGCGACTTACGCCCGCCGTAGCAGTGCGAAGAGAAGTGAGGAGACCGGAAACTCCCCGGAGAGATAGTCCCTGCACTCTAACTCGTCTCTCTCTCTCTCTATTTCTGTATCAAGGAGGTGCACGTGCCAAGAGCCGCCAACGACTGTTGAAAAGTAGAGACTTTTCAACAGTGCAAAAAAAGCGAGAATGTCATGCAGCCGGGATTTATATTGCTCGCGCGTTGAACGTGGAACGGTGCTTTACATTTGGTACGATGCCAAAAGGGGGGGGGGGGGGGGTTTGGGCAGATGTTTTATGGCATAGTAAGATACTGGGCATGTGGGGTATGGGACCCATATCCCCCCAGAAACCATTTTTTCGGGCCGGTTTTGGGGCCAAATGCCCTCGGAGAGCCTTCTTCTGAGCGCAAAACTCTGTTTCTGTGGGTTTCGAGGCCCCGCACGGTGCACTCCAGCATCGTGTGGGGGTGTTAACTGTGCGGCCAAAGTGTCGGGCGTGGGCACACCTGCTAGATCCAGTGTGCCACACCCGCAAATCCAGCGTGAAATCCACTGACACCCAAAAATCCAGTGCGGAATCCAGTGTGACACCCGCAAATCCAGTGTGAAACCCACTGTACACCAGCTAAAACAGTTCCCCAAGTTGGATCGAGTCACCTGTCGTCCAACGCAAATCAATCATCAAGGAGGCGAGGCCCCTGGTTGTTAAAAAAGCTGACCCCAGGTTCTTCTGGCAGTATTGGCAACTTTTATTGGCAGAAATCGGCTTGTCGGATCGAAAGAAGTGAGTTTGCTGCTGGTAACCTCACGAAGGCGATGGCTAATCGTGTTCCCTTCTGCAGGTGTCGCACACGTCCGGCCAGGTGTTCGAACCGGGCACCACGTAGCTGGCGGTACGTGGTGTACGACACCTTTGCCGTTAGTTGGCCTTCTTCGTCCACCAGCCTGTGCTAGAAGGATTTGTGCGACGAACGTCTTGTGCACGACAGCTTTTCCGTGACCCACGACGTCGGTGGTTGCCTCCACGAGATCGTCGAATGCCTGCTGCCTCATGGGTCACCTTTGTCGGTCGCCCTCTGTACAGAGACCCCGGGCGCAATCGGGTCAAGTCCTGCAGCTTTCATCAGAAAGGCTCTCGTCGCTCTAAAGTGTCTCCGCATGGAGCCCTGTGACCTATCGGACTTCGTGTGCGTCTTGCCTTGCAAATTTTTGAGCCAATTCTTCGAACGAAACGCATTTACGAGTCACGCATTCTGAGAACAGAGTTAAGTTCCTGTTCTGGGTGGGTGCTGCCGCCGTAGCCATTGTACAGTCGTAACCCCACCTGGGGCCTCAAAGTCCACAACAACTGAGTTTTGCGCTCAGAAAAAGGTTCTCCGAGGGCATTGGACCCCAAAATCGGCCCGAAAACATGGTTTCTGGGGGGGTATGGGTCCTATACCCCACATGCCCAGTATCTGACTATACCAGAAAACATCTGCCCAACCCCCCCCCCCCCAGGGGTACCTGTAATCCGGGGCCCGGGCCCTGGAAAATTTTCCAGGGTTTTTGGCCCTGAACGATTACCAAAGGAAAAACTCTTTGGTACAAGATGCAATTCGTTTACAATTCCATTCCAGGGCCCCAGACTGTCCTTGAGCTCAACGGATTCAAAAGCGTTCAAAAACGTCCTCGGAATGTATTTTTTGACACAGCCACGAAACCTGAAGGAGGTTTTCAGGTTCTGGCAGGTCTAGCTGGCTGCCTAGAGGGTACCACGGCTCACCCAAGGTCACAGGTGGCAAGGTGGGCGTTGAATTTTTTTTTTTTTTTTTTTGGGCCGGAATCCCTAAAAACCCGCATTTCGGAAAGTTTTTGTCCTACATTTTTCCCAGGGCATTTTGACCATTTCACCTTAGAGCCTCCGCCTGCTCAGCCCATATGGTAAATGCACGACTGTGAGCTTTTTTTATCAAATTTTATCAAGCTTATTTCTTGATTTTTCTCGTCTTGCTCTCCGCTTGTTGTGGAAGCTGCAATATTGAAGATTCCATCCTTGGATGGCGTGATTACCGTGGGCCTGGACCCTATCTGGACCCTAGCGCTAACCCGGGGCCCGGGGCCCGGGCCCGGGCCCTGGAGGCCCTGGATTTACAGGTACCCTTGCCCCCCCCCCCCCCCCCCCCCCCCTTTTGGCATCGTCTCATTTTGCTCATATCAACGGTTATGCACTCAACCATCATTCTGTCGTAGAGTGGGGTGGCCGTGGAAAACGCGGAAAGTGATGCAGCAATACATGTAGTAGTCCGGTGGACGTGATTTTTCCCGCCACACACGGGGTATCCGGAACCCCTTTCGACTGCCTAAATACTACGAAGTGCGGGGGATCACTGAACATGGGCGTCGTGTCGCTTCACCGTTGCATCTCGTTGCCTGGCGACACTGACATACAACGGCTTCGAAAGGTGATCTACCCGACTTACCTGGTGGGTATATGTCTTCTTTCGGCCATCGGTATCCCTCTACAGTGGACAGATAGTGTGGTCGGCTACTTGTGTGTTTGCAGCTTTGTGTATTTTGCTTTGTGCTTGGCGTCTGTCTTGCACCAGAAGCACGTGAGTGATTTGAACATATCCGTATGCGTTGCCGGATCGGCAGCTTGTCTGTTTGTCTTCGACCTGACTAACGCTGCCGCGCTTCGTGATCGATCTTGGCCTTTTCTCGTGTTACTGGCGGATCTTTTGTTGGTGTGCAAGATGCCCCGGAGGGTAAGTGCTTGCCTGGTGGGCAGTGCGGTTTTTTGGTTGTTCATTACTCATGCTGAAGCAGTGTATAGGTTCGGGTTGTACGACCTTCCTCTGACCCAGCCTTACAGCGATCGCCGGATGGATTGTGAGTGCAGCCGGCCGCCGTGCAAGAGGTCTCTGCAAGATGGGTTGCTTCCATTTAGTCTGGCATCGTTTGTGTTCGTCACGGACTTTCTCATTACTCGAGGCTTCGCGCAGAAGCTGCACGCGCAGCAGGCGAAGATGCAGAGAAACATCGAAGCCGCGCGGGATGTTTCCACCTTGTTGGTTCAGTTCCAGCTAGCCGAGGCTGAGGCACTGCTGCTGAAGTGCTCATCGCGTAAGAACGATGGATCGGAAATTCCTGAAGAATTCGTCGAGGTCTTGGCGAACCTACTTTGCAACCTGAAGAAGTACGAACCGTTCCTACCGCAATCCTGTTTTCCGTACGTGAATGATGACAGTGATGACATGACGCACGGTAGTGAACAGAACAGCTTACACCCCTCAAGTGGCATCCAGTCTTCGGTTGCGAGACCGAGTGTCGTCTCGCAGCATCGAAACTCGACTTTGACCGCACACCAAGATGCTAGTTGCCGTCCCCAGTCCCCGAAAGCGGGCGGCGAGTACATCCGTCGAAGTGTATCGATTGCAGCCTTCAACGTGCGAGGGCTTCTCTACATGTTGAACTCCCGTGTGCTGGAAAACGACTCGAAGAAAGACATCACACACGTACAGGAGGCACTCCTCTCCTTGGTTGTCCAGTCCGTCGGCAAAGCGAAGGGTATCGTAGACTTCTTCATGGGAGATCACGTTACGTGTTCGTGGAACGCATCACGCCCGTGCATCAGTCATCGGAACATGTCGGTATCGGCAGCTTACGAGATAGGTGTTGGTTTGCAGAAGACAGGCATCGTGACACATTGTGGGGTCTCGAGTGGCGAGGCGCTCTGTGGGAACGTGGGAACGGAGACACTGAGGAGATTCAACATCGTCGGCCACGTTTACTCGCTGGCTCACGACATCACTTCTGTAGCCAAGGATTGGGAGATCAGACTGCTGATAGAGACCACGCTGGCTAGGGAGGTGAAGAATGCTTACGAGGTGGTGGCCGTGCCGGAAATGGTCACCTATTGCAAGGGGTCGATGTCTTTTCCTCTCATTCTGTGGAAGGTCGAACGTGCGAACGAAGGCGAAGAAGGCGCGGAGTGGATGTACACAGTGCAGTCTACGAAGATGATGCAGGTCGAGTTCATGAACCAACTCACCGTTGCACACCTGCAGGGACAGCAACATGAGATGGAAAACCTGCTGGCGGTGCGGGTGACTCCCCAGCCCCCGTGTGTTCTAGAGCTCGTTGCATGGCTCAGGAGTTCGTACGGAGTCGAGAAGACTACACGACTGCCTCTCGTCACACCTCGTTTTCATTACGGCGACAACCCGTCGCGGCCGTGGCTGATGCCTGTCGACCCCTCTTCGAACTCCCATCAGAGCAAAGCGTCTTGAAGCAGAGCACCATCGATGTATAGATACATTGTTGAGAGAGTGGTCACCCTTTCGTGTCAGTAGTGCAGTGTTGGTAAGGCGGGGGTCGGATGAACCATCATTTTTATACACAAGCGCAAGCTTGGAGGGAAATTGACAAAGAACCGAAGGGATCCCATATTGCTGTAACTACCGAACCACGTGTTGAACGGACAGCACGGCTGACCCGTCGAGACTTTTTAGAGGGTCTTTTACCGATGTCTGTCAGGAGCTGTGGAGCATTCTAGTTGGAATAATGTTGGACTAAAGCTGGAACGGGTTAATGACAGACCGGGTAAAGTTGTAGGACCAGCTAGCAGCACATGCTACACCGTGCCGCTGTCACAGGTTGCAGGACCACCACTCGTAGATACGATGGCACATCTTGCCTTGGGGTGGGCTGGTTATTAAGCGCAGGCAAACGTTCCGGGGTTGATATTCTGCAGAGTACGCAAACTCCGCTAAAAGAAGCCGAACTGCCGAAAAAGAATCTGGGACGCCCAGGCCCAATTTATGGGGGGGTGTCCCGGTTCAAGATTAATCCAATTAGGTATGTTCGTTTTGCTGAAAAAAAAAATGAAACCTTATGATGAAGGCTTCTCGAATAGCGAGTTTGGGTTAGCCAGCTCCACAACCGCCAGAACCCGTATTCCCTGGCTGAGTGAAGGAAGCAACTTGTCCCTCCTTCTGCGCATGGACCCCGTTTCTCTGGATTTAGGGGTCCTTGTTAGCCTCAGCGGTCGCACACCCACATGCACAGCATCGTACGTTGCCGGAATATTTCTGCCCCCTTCCACTTCTGGCATCGTCTCGTAATCCTCGCTTTTGCATAATCGGAGGGCTCGGAACTGATCGTTTCCTCGATGCTGCCCCCGGCCACCCCCACACAACTTCGTGCACGATGACGCCACCCACCTACCGGCGAGAGCTTCTGCTCATCTTTTTGCGGAAACAGCGCGTTCAGCTACGGCTTCATATTCTTGTTATGCTGATTGGCTTTTTGGTCGTTGCTCGCCCTTCATCCCACTCAGAGAACCGCATATCCTGGCGTGCGTCCAGGTCGCATTTACACTACCCGCCCTCCCCCCAGTCCCCACTGGCAAGAGCTTCTGCTCATCTTTTTTGCGGAAACAGCGCGTTCAGCTACGGCTTCGTATTCTTGTTATCCCGATTGGCTTTTTTGGTCGATGCTCGCCCTTCATCCCCACTCAGAGGACCGCATATCCTGGCGTGCGTCCCTTTTGTGGGAGTCGCATTTACACTACCCGCCCTCCCCCCAGTCCTCACTGGCAAGAGCTTCTGCTCACTTCCCGTAGTCACATTTCTTCCGGAAACACTGTTTTCGGTTCCGGCTTCATATTCTCGTTTTCCGCTTGTATGCCAGAGCACCTCCCACTACAACGTTCGAACCAATGCGGAAAGGAGACCGAACGAAGCGAATCTTCCATGCAACTGTTTTTTTTAACGCAGCCGACACCGTAGCCGGATCCGGCTCGTGGGTCTGCTTGATTTCAGACGGGACGCTGGTGTAAGAGGAGAGCCTCGGCAGCAACGTAAAAAGGGCGAAAGAATGGGCTATATTCCGCGCAGGGATTACCCTGAACTGAGCTTCACTTAACGTCGCCCCCCGGTCACGATTTGTTCCACCACGCTGCTCGTAGCCCAGCCGCAGTCGCTTCCGTACTTTGCTTGCCATGACACCTGCTTGAAGAACATCCCGCACACGAAGCTCGTCGGGAAGCAGGCGTAGTTCTTACACAGCGTCGCTCATTTCAAATGTTGCGCTCTGCCACTATTCTGTCGTGCACATTTTCGTTCCACCAGGGTTAAAGGTACGGCCGGTTTCCCGGTTCTGGAAAAACAGAAGAAAAGTGAAAATCGCTACGTGGTGTGATCCATATGCCCGGTGCAAACCCGGCACAAACCCGGAAAAACTCAAGGGGGGTCCGATTTTTTATTTTGCACCACCCCTTCAGGTTGTGGCAGGTGGCCGCTGCATTCAAGCTACTAAGTTAGTACTAAAAACCGACTGCACCAGGGTCCTGTTGAGTCAAAATCAGCACCAATAAGTAAGTATGGCGGCACTGAAAGTGTAGGTTCACTGCAGAAGATGCCCGGAATGCTTTTTTCCATTGCAGCGCTGAATGCACTCTGACACACAGGAACTACTATTTTCCAAAGCCAGAGTGCAAGCCTGGTTGTGCTTGACGCAACGGACAACAACCGACCACCAGCCACCAATTGTCTAAAACTCTCCTGACACTACGGGAACCGAGGAACCTGGCGCAGTCGGCATAGTACAAGCCGAGTAAACCTCCGCCCTCGCACTTTTTCAAATGAAGCATCATTTCAAGTCATGTCCTCGTATGTGGTTTTGAGTGAGCTTTCTCCTTCTGATACGGCTGTGTCATGCTGGCTCTTGCCGGATGCTAACTAGAGGGGTGACATTCAAGCGAGCTTCGTTACTTCACCACCGCGCCGTAGGCTCCTCTGTACCCTGGGCTCCCTGATTGGCTGTTCTCAGCTGGTATGTCCGAGTCAGTGTTCCTCGGCTTTAGTAGTAGTTTTTACTGAGGCAGTCGTGTCGTCTTCTCGACTCCGCACGAACTCCTGAGCAATGAGACGAGCTCTAGAACACACGGGGGCTGCGGAGTCACCTCCGCCGCCAGCAGGTTTTCCATCTTCTGCTGCTGTCCCTGTAGGTGTGCAACGGTGAGTTGGTTCATGAAGTCGACCTGCATCATTCTTGGAGACTGCACTGTGTACATCCACTCCGCGCCTCCTTCGCCTTCGTTCGCACTCTCAATCTTCCACAGAATGAGAGGAAAAGACATCGATCCCTTGCAGTAGGTGACCATTTCCGGCACGGCCACCACCTCGTAAGCATTCTTCACTTCCCTAGCCAGCGTGGTCTCTATCAGCAGTCTGATCTCCCAATCCTTGGCTACAGAAGTGATGTCGTGAGCGAGCGAGTAAACATGGCCGACAATGTTGAACCTTCTCAGTGTCTCCGTTCCCACGTTCCCACAGAGCGCCTCGCCACTCGAGACCCCACAATGTGTCACGATGCCTGTCTTCTGCAAACCAACACCTATCTCGTAAGCTGCCGATACCGACATGTTTCGATGACTGATGCACGGGCGTGATGCGTTCCACGAACACGTAACGTGATCTCCCATGAAGAAGTCCACGATACCCTTTGCTTTGCCGACGGATTGGACAGTCAGGGAGAGGAGTGCCCTCTGCAGGTAGATGATGCCTGCCTTCGAGTTGTTGTCCACCGCACGGGAGTCTAAGATGTCGTGAAACCCTGGCACCTTGAAGGCTGCAATCGATACACTTCGACGGATGTATTCGTCGCCGTTTTTGGGGGACTCAAGATGGTGACCCCAACTTTGGGGGTCGGAAAGCGAGCTTCCATGATCCGAGACCACGCTCGGTCGTTCGCTGCTCTGTCGTTGTTCGCTTTGGGAACGCGTCAGGTCATCGCTGTCGTCATCCGCGTACGGGAAACAGGACTGCGGTAGGAACGGTTCGTACTTCTTCAAGTTGGAAAGCAGGTCCGCCAAGACCTCGACGAATTCTTTAGGAATTTCCGATCCATCGTTCTTGCCGTCGTCCCCGCGCGATGAGCACTTCAGCAGCAGTGCCTCAGCCTCGGCTAGCTGGAACTGAACCAACAAAGCGGAAACGCAAAGAGCGGAACAAACCCCCACGAGCACCAGACGACCGCGGGACGTGGCAAAATCCACCGCGAAGCCTGAAATCTCCACGACCAAGGGTACTAGCGGGTGCTGGGGAGACAAAAATAAAAAAC